>CM047746.1:27315369-27368941 GCA_026225825.1 Pistacia integerrima
GTGGATTGTCTATATGAAATTCATGTAAACGCAATGTAGTTTTGCTAAGAATTAATAATGTAAAACGGTGTCATATTGAAATATAATACTGGATTTTTAGTAATTGTAAAAATAATAATAATGTTGTGGCAATTTTCTTCTTAATTAATTTATGTTACCATTGATTTTTGGAAATAAGACCAACGGTTGATGAAGTAATTAGTAAAATTTATCAAGTCATTTTACTTGTATGCGTATATTAGTTAATGAAGTTCATGAACTTAGAAGATATTGTCATATTGTTTCAAATCAAGGGAGGTAAAGTAATGTCATTGTTTTTAGAACAATAAAAGCTGGAAAATGATAAAAATTATCCAAAGTTACACACTAAATTTGTATATTGAATGACGTAATAAAATTTTAACTGTTGATTAATATTAACTTATAATGAATCAATTGTCAAGATTTTGTTTCGTTATTCGATATACAAATTCAATGTATACCTTTTAGTAACTGTAACATTCCTCATAAAAGATTACTTACCATGTTTAAACGTATAATCACATAGACCTCATCTTTCACAGGCGGATATAAAAGATCATTAACATTTTACTCTTTAAACTTTTTTTTGGGCTCTGTTATGGTTATTTCTTTACACTCCCTTTAACATAAACAATTGACAAAGTGACCCCTATAATTAGCCACTTGCACTTCCTATTATCAAGTTCTGGTGTTGAATTATTTGAGAGAAGGGCACAAAGTTGAAAATTAAAATATGCTGCAAAGTAAAAATTTAAAAATTTAAAAAAATATATATATACTTTTTAAAATATATATTTTTGTATTTTAAAAATTCAATAATAATATTTTTAAAGAAAAAAAATCATATGCTTCGTGCGATCTAAGAATGGTGGTTCAGGAGATCTAATCGTTCTACAAAGTAAATTCTTTTAAAAATAATATTAAATCTTAAGTATATTTTTTTCAAAATATAAAAAAAAATTCTAAATATTTTTTAGTATTTTGAAATATTTAATATATGATTTGGTATTTTAACATAAAATCTTTTATGTTAGAGGAGGTGTAAAAACAACCTTAACCCTAAAAAAAATAGGGTGATTGTGTTAACCTAATGATATTTTCTATCCACCTGCGAAAGGTTGAAACCTCACGTGCGGTCTAGTAATCAACTCTATATAACAAAAGAGCGTACGCAAGTGATTTTTAGCCTTAATGTAATTGATCAATGGCCCCTATTAGACATAAATATGTTTTTTTTCTTTTTACACCCCATTTTTCTAATTTTTGGTTCATCTAGATTAATAGATTTAGATCATTTCGTTATATTATTTTCTAAATTTTTTGAAAGATCCATTGGCATATGGCAATTATAATTTTAGATGATAAATATCTATGCATTTATTTTTTTTTTCTCGTAAGTCTCCTAAACCCTAGATTTTGTCTTTGTAATTACTAAATAGGTTTTCTATATTTTCTATACTTCTTCTCCCAACCTATATCTGTTAAGTTAAAAATTATATATTCTTAAAGAGAAAAGAAAGACTAGAATATATAAAAAAAAAAAAATCATATTTGGAATTAACTGTAATAAAGAAGTAAAAAGTGATTATTTTTTTTCTTTTTAAAGCAATTTAAAGAATAAACTATGAGTTTTAAAACTTGCGAAAAATAATAAATAAAAGGAAAATATAAAATAAAAGGCTTTGACCCATTTGAGGTTCAGCTCTTTAATGAAAGCTTAACTTGATAGCCCATTTCAGAAGAAAGTCCAGAACTTTCTAGGAGGCCCGGATGTTGAGAACTTCTCGAATTTACCAGAAAGCCCCAGAGGCTTCGTTAACTAAACAGAAGAGATTGCGCACGAAAGTACCAGAATTCTCCATTTATCGATAAAACCCCAACACACTCCCGTTCTGGACCATCAAAGACAATTTATCAAAGTCAGCAGCAATCAATCGAATACTTTAGCGTTCTTAGAAACAATATGGCGCTGATTCCAAGCTTCTTCGGCAATCAACGCAGCAGTATCTTCGATCCCTTCTCTCTTGATGTTTGGGATCCATTTAAGGGCTTTTCTTCACTCTCCACTCGTTTCCCTCAAGAAACCTCTGCTTTTGTCAACACCCGCATAGACTGGAGGGAAACCCCCGAGGCTCACGTGTTCAAGGCCGATCTTCCTGGGCTCAAGAAAGAAGAAGTGAAGGTGGAGATCGAAGATGACAGGGTGCTTCAAATTAGCGGAGAAAGGAATATAGAGAAGGAAGACAAGAACGAGACGTGGCATCGTGTGGAACGTAGCAGTGGGAAGTTCTCCAGGAGGTTTCAGCTACCGGAGAATGTGAAGATGGATCAAATTAAGGCTTCTATGGAGAACGGAGTCCTTACTGTTACTGTTCCCAAGGTTGAGGTTATGAAACCTGGCGTCAAGGCCATTGAAATCTCTGGTTAAAACACTGAATGCTCTGTTTAAGAACAATGCTGTGGATTGTCTATATGAAATAATGAAATTCATGTAAACGCAATGGAGTTTTGCCAATAAAGTATGTTAGATATTTTTTTTTTCCTTTTCTGGTTTTAATTGTTGTTCTGGGAAAGCCAGTACAATAATTTAAAAAAAAAAAAAAAAAGAGAAACAGTGAGGTCCACCAATACCTATCTTTTATCTTCTTGTTTGGTACTACTTACATGCGATTTAAGTCTCCAGCAGTCCTTAGAGCTCCGCCTCTGAGCTTCTGTCAAACCCAATTTATGATCATTCCAGTCTCAGAACGAAAACCTGGACTAGCCATCTATTCATTCAAATCTTCTAGAGTTTTTATGTATCACTTGTATGATCCAGTTAATTAAATTAATGTAAGTTACAAGAAGAGGGGAACACTCGACAATTAATTACACGATCTGTCACGGCTTAGAATCAATATAGCAAAGTTCACTTTAAAAAATAATTCAAAAATATTGTGAGAATTTCTTATAATATAATTTTTGAATTATGATTTAATTAAACAAATTAAGATTTTAAAATATGGATTAATAAAATATTTAAATATATACCTGTTTGATGAAACATGATATATCACAGCAAACATTTGGTCTTTAACTCCTTTATCCATCATTTACTCTGGCAAGCTATAAGGGGTGGTTTGATCTAATATTTTTCTAAAGGAATATCATGCTTTTTCTACAATCTCGCCATATTTCTTATGTCAAGATCCTACAAATATTTCGGGCTTATTGTAATCATAAATTATAGCTTAATATACTTTGTTGTTAAATAATGTGGGTTGACAGTAGAAGTGTGGGCTTTTGGGTTTACTGGTCCGTAATGAGAGAGACAAGTAAAACATTATGTATTGGCTAAGTCCCTTTTTTAAAAATAATTAACGTATGTTTTACCCATTTGAAAGCTGTCATTTAGAGTAGTTTTTGGAGAGAAAGACCAGACAAGGATTCAACAAATCTTGTACACATCATGGCTCAGACATGTATTCCTAAAACCTTAAATCTGTTAATTCATTGTTCTACTATCTATGCATGATCTTATAATCGTTTGGGATGTTGAATTTTCGCGTTTTCTAACAGTTTCTTCTTTGAGTACTAATATTGTTGTTCCATCTTATTGTAAGAAGGCTTCTCATTTTGGTGTACCATTTTTTAAGTCTCCAAAATGTTCTTCTTGTTGTAGTTCACAAATAAGTGTACCAATATTTCTAATAAAAATATCTTGTTATGCCATAGGCTTGGACACTCTTATATATATGATCAAATTCTAAAGCATGTTGCTTCTAAACCGCACTCGTTTATGTCTTTTGTGTACAATACTTTATGTTGCATGTTCAACTTGTAAAATGTAAATATCAATCTTCTTTTCCTCTCTCTATTTGAATCAGTCTTCTCTGACCTGTGGGGAGATGCTCTCCAAAAAAGGTCATAGATATTAATCTTCTCTAGTGATCTCTTGGGTTTATCATTTGAAAATAAACATGTGATCCAGCTTTTGTCCAACCAAACAAGGGAATGGGTTTATTCCACCAAACCAAACACCCCCATAGTTCCCAACCTAATTTCCACGCAACTATGCTCAATCCGACAAAGACTTTAAGTCTTCAATGCTAATCAATTCACCTTTCTCTAAAAGATTGAATTTTTCTTAATTTTGAAGAGGTGGTGACGTGACAAATCTCCATTTCTAAACCACGAATTCAACCATCAAACTTAATTTTTTTTTTTTAAAGACTCTATGTCCCACACTTGGAGGTAAAAGACTAATTTTCGACTGAGACCGGGTAAATATCCCTAACTATGAATTGCTTATAGAGAGATTCGAACTCCTCATATTATAGGTAAAATTCGTCCACAAAAAGTCCAATTACTAGCCATAGTGTGTACATATATTCAAGAAAATTATAGGATGTGAACGTTTTAAGATTTTCAACATGAGAAACAAATATTAATATGTTGATCATTGGATTTTGATTTTGGCGTTAAACAATGTTGCTTATTAATTATTATCAATGTTGCTTATTATCAACTTAGAAATAGAATATGTTTGGAGGCCAAATAATAGCGACTTTTCTTTTGGCCCTAGCTTAAATTGACATATAGACTTTCTAGGTAAAGAGCCATACAAAAATAATTGATGGCAATTTATTTGTTTTTGTCACTTCAAAGAGTTCAATGAATTTGGGCCAGATATTTTGTCTACTTGTTGCAGAATAAAAACTATCAAAGTGATATTCAAAGATTTTTATGGAGAAAATATATATACCAATATCTTTTTTATTACATATGAAGTTGCAGAGAAAACATTTGTGAAAAGTTTCAAAGTTTGGGAATAGGTATTACAAAGGAACCTTTCAATGAGAATAAAAGGTTTCTAAAAGAGATGGATTAGGATGTGTACCTTCTTCTGGCTTATGTAGCGCAATAAATTATAGTTGTGTTATGCCTAAAAAATCAGGGCTGACATGAGCTCACGCCAGTAAGGGCCAATCAGAGTTCAAAAAGGCTTTTGTGCCATCTAGACGCTGCCATGTCGCGCAAGGATGGAAGAGGTAAGGTTATCGTCAGTGTGGTAGGTGAATGTCAGGCTTGTGAGTAGCTAAGAATTATCCACCTGCCCAAGCCCTACGCGATTTAAGGATGTCTCCCGTGCAAACAATCAATGAGAAGCGGGTTAGGAATTGTAACACACCTGCCCGACTGCAGAATCATGATTACTACCTTGAATCCCCCCAACTATAAATAGAGGGCTCCTTTCTCGTTTATGGGATTGGTTCATCCTTAGTCTTCAAAAGCATTCTCTCTCTCTCTCTCTCTCTCTCTCTGTATTTTGATTCTTTCGAGATTGTAATTCAGCTCGTTGTACGCGACCTGACTGTAACCATTTATTAATATAACCATAGTGGATGTAGGATTCGCCTTTGAGCATTCGAACCACTTTAAAAGTCGCTTCTCATTTATTCTTTCATTGCACATTTCCATATCACGTGTAATTTCTAAATCCGTTTAGCACTTTGCACGTACGAGTCGTTGATGTCAAAATCAAGTATCAATAAGTTGTAAGTTGTAACCCGAGGATGTCTTTCATGCAATTGTCAGCAATGCAGACTTTGATGGTTATAATTTTTGTTTGCTTTCATGTCATGCGATTTTTTATAGCTAGCCAATCAAACCCAACTCCAAATTGGACCATTATGTCTTTAAATGTTATAAAACATTGAAGCAGACATTAATTTATGCCTTCTGTGGTTAAATAAGAGAAATCGATCTCTCATTGCAGGCCTCTGCATGTTGCTTTCTGTGATGAAATGCAGATGCAAAATGCATATTCCTTTCTACTCTGTTGAACTGTAGCTAGTTCTGATAAAAACTTCCCATATTTTATTACTAGTTTCTACATATATAAACATATGTCAGCTGTGAACCATTTGGCCTGCGTTTAACATGCCACATAGGTCTTTTGAGGAGTTATATATACTTCAATATATTATGAGGAAGACCGATAAGGATTCAACAAATCTCGCACACATCATGGCTTGGACATGTAATCCTAAAACCTTAAATCTGTTAATTCATTGTTCCACTATCTATGTGTGATTTTATAATCATTTTGGATGTTGAATTTTCATGTTTTCTAATAGTTTCTTCTTCAAGTACTAATATTGTTGTTCCATCTTATTGTAAGAAGGCTTCTCATTTTGGTGTACCTTTTTTTTAATCTCCAAAAGGTTCTTCTTGTTGTAGTTCACAAATAAGTGTACCAATATTTCTAATAAAGATATCTTGTTATGCCATAGGCTTGGACACCCTTATATATATGATCAAATTCTAAAGCATGTTGTTTCTAAACCTTACTCTTTTAAGTCTTTTGTGCACAATATTTAATGTTGCATGTTCAACTTGTTAAATGTAAATATCAATCTTCTTTTCCTCTCTCTCTCTCTCAATCTAAGATATCATCTGTATTTGAATCAGTCTTCTCTGACTTGTGATAGATTTTAATCTTCTCTGGTTCTTTGGGTTTATCATCTAAAAAAAATGTGATCTAGTTTTTGTCCAACCAAACAAGGGAATGAGTTTATTCCACCAAACCAAACACCCCCATAGTTCCCAACCTAATTTCCACGAAACTATGCTCAATCCGACAAAGACTTCAAGTCTTCAATGCTAATCAATTCACTTTTCTCCAAAAGATTAAATTTTTCTTAAATATGAAGAGGTGGTGACGTGACTAATCTCTATTTCTAAACCACAAATTCACCCATCAAACTTTTTTTTTTTTTTTTAAAGCCTCCATGTCCTCACACTTCAAGATATAAGACTAATTTTCGATCGAGACTTGGGTAAATATCTTTGGTTATGAATTGCTTCTAGAGAGATTTGAATTTCCCATATTATAGGTAAAATTTGCCCATTAGAAATTCAGTTACCAACTATATATATATATATATATATATATATATATATATATATATATATATATTTACAAAAATTATAGGATACGAACGTTTTAAGATTTTTAACATGAGAAACAAATATTAATGTATTGATCATTGGATTTTGATTTTGGCATTGAACAATGTTGCTCATTATCAACTTAGAAGTAGAATATATGTGGAGGCCAAATAATAACGACTTTTCTTTTGGCCCTATCTTAAATTGACATGTAGACTTTTTAAGTAAAGAGCCATATAAAAATAATTGATGGCAATTTATTTGCTTTTGTCACTTCAAAGAGCTCAATGAATTTGGGCTAGATATTTTGTCTACTTCTTGTAGAATAAAAATAATATTCAAAGTGATATTCAAAGATTTTTATGGAGAAGATATATACCAATATCTTTTTTATTAAATATGAACTTGCAGGATAAGGCAAAGAATTGCCTCAAAAAAGCATCAGGGCATGTGAGTTGATGAAACTCTCACAAACCTAGGCCAAATACAACCAAAACAGATAAACTTCATCACGTTTTCATTCTAGTTGTGCATCAATGCCAAAAATGAAAAGCTCTGTTCTTGTACGCTATTTGACGTGCACTGTTTAATTACCAATTAAGATGGTCACTGTTGATGTGTCGATGAGTTCTGTATTTATAAATTACTCCTTTATCAATAATATTCAGTGAGGCATCTGACTATCTGAGACTAGCAATTGATTCTAACTTGCAATTAATAGAGAGTTATAATCACAGACTGAGAGATGGAGAAGCAAGGAAAGAGAAGTAACCGATTGGTGCTGGTACCAGGATCATTCCAGGGACACCTCATTATCAATAATATTCAGTGAGGCATCTGACTATCTGAGACTAGCAATTGATTCTAACTTGCAATTAATAGAGAGTTATAATCACAGACTGAGAGATGGAGAAGCAAGGAAAGAGAAGTAACCGATTGGTGCTGGTACCAGGATCATTCCAGGGACACCTCAACCCAATGCTTCAACTGGGCACCATTCTTTACTCTCAAGGCTTCTCCATCACAGTTGCACACACCAAATTTAATTCCCCCAACCCTTCAAATCACCCTGATTTCAATTTCCTAACCATCTCGTATGCCGCGTATGATAGCGACCTCTCCTCAGGGAATATACTAGCTTTAATTTTGCGTCTCAATGTCAATTGCAAAGCTCCTTTTCAAGAATGTTTGGCTCGGTTGACGGAGAAACAGAATTCGGATGAAGAGAAAATCTCCTGCATCATCTATGATGAACTCATGTATTTCTCTGAAGCAGTGGCTACTGAGATGAAGCTTCCGAGCATTATCTTGCGCACAGGTGGTATAACCGCCTTCATTTCTCGCGATGCCACTGTCCCACAGGCAGAAGGTAACAATTTCTTGCAAGGTATGTGCCAAAGTCTACTTGCTTAAAATTTTTTAATGAAACTTTGGTTTCAATTAAAAGACTTCACTTGAGATTATAATGCAAATAGTATCTAACAACAGTTCCAATTACAGGTCTTGGATCAAAAGACATAGTGCCCGGATTTTATCCACTCAGGTTAAAGGATCTACCTTTTTCGAAATTCGGGTCATTAGAAACTATGACACAAGTGGTGAAAGAGTTGCGCAATACTAGAAAGTCTTCAGCTATCATCTATAACACAATAGACTTCCTTGAGCAATCATCACTGGCGAGGACCCTACAACAATGCCACCTTCCACTCTTCTCCATAGGCCCTCTGCACAAATTTGCTCCAGCCTTATCAAGTATCCTGTTCGACGAAGATATCAGCTGCATGAGATGGCTTGACGAGCAAACTAATGATAACACAATAGTATATGTAAGCTTGGGAAGCATAACACAGATTGATGAGAATGAGCTAGCTGAAATGGCGTGGGGCCTAGCCAACAGCAATCAGCCTTTCTTATGGGTGGTTCGACCGGGCTCAGTGCGTGGCTCAGAATGGATTGAGTCATTGCCTGAAGGTTTTGAAGAAGCTATCGGACAACGAGGGTGCATTGTGAAATGGGCACCCCAGAAGCAAGTGTTGGCCCATGCCAAAGTAGGAGGGTTTTGGAGCCACTGTGGATGGAACTCAACAATGGAAAGTATAAGTGAAGGTGTTCCAATCATCTGTAGACCAAACTCTGGAGACCAGAGGGTGAATGGAAGATATATAAGTAATGTGTGGAGAGTGGGATTGGAAATGGAGAATGAGTTGAATAGAAGGGAAGTAGAGAGAGCAGTGAGAAGACTTATGGTTGATAAAGAAGGATTGGAGATTAGGCAGAATGCCAAGGAATTGAAGGAGAAGATTCAACTTTGCGTTAGGGAAGGTGGCTCTTCTTACAATTCCTCGAATGAGTTAGTAAAATTCATCAACTCACTTTGATTGTATTTGAATTTGATTGCTTATTTTAGTTAATGAAGGTCATCTTGTTTTTAAACAAGGGCGGTCATGTCAATTTGTTTAGAATAAATAAAATATTAACATCAAATTGCCCATTTGAGGTTTGGCCCTTTAATGAAACCTCAACTTATAGCCCATTTCAGAAGAAAGTCCAGAACTTTCTAGCAAGCCCGGAACTTCTTAAGAACTTCGCGAATTTGCCAGAAAGCCGCAGAGGCTTCGTTAACTAAACAGAAGAGATACCAGAATTCTCCACTCTTCTTATAAAAACCCAAACACACTCCCGTTTTAGACCATCAAAGACAATTCTTCAAAGTCAGCAGCAATCGATCGAATACTTTAGCGTTCTTAGAAACAATATGGCGCTGATTCCAAGCTTCTTCGGCAACCAACGCAGCAGTATCTACGATCCCTTCTCTCTTGATGTTTGGGATCCATTTAAGGGCTTTTCTTCACTCTCCACTCGTTTACCTCTAGAAACCTCTGCTTTTGTCAACACCCGCATAGACTGGAGGGAAACCCCGGAGGCTCACGTGTTCAAGGCCGATCTTCCTGGGCTCAAGAAAGAAGAAGTGAAGGTGGAGATCGAAGATGACAGGGTGCTTCGGATTAGCGGAGAGAGGAATGTAGAGAAGGAAGACAAAAACGAGACGTGGCATCGTGTGGAACGGAGTAGTGGGAAATTCTCCAGGAGGTTTCAGCTACCGGAGAATGTGAAGATGGATCAAATTAAGGCTTCTATGGAGAACGGAGTCCTTACTGTTACTGTTCCCAAGGTTGAGGTTAAGAAACCTGACATCAAGGCCATTGAAATCTCTGGTTAAAACACTGAATGTTCTGTTTAAGAACAATGTTGTGGATTGTCTATATGAAATTCATGTAAACGCAATGGAGTTTTGCTAAGAATTAATAATGTAAAACGTTGTCATATTGAAATATAATACTGGATTTTTAGTAATTGTAAAAATAATAATAATGTTGTGGCAATTTTCTTCTTAATTAATTTATGTTACTATTGATTTTTGGAAAAAACTTTAGTCCCAATGGTTTAGTATAAGTAACAATGAAAGTTCATGAAGTTAGAAGATATTGTCATATTGTTTCAAATCAAGGGAGGTTAAAGTAATGTCGTTGTTTTTAAGAACAATAAAAGATTACCCACCATGTTTAAACGTATAATCACAGAGACCCCCCTAAGCTTTCAATCTGTCACAGGCGGAGATAGAAAGATCATTAGGTTAGCACAATCATTTCACTCTTTTAACTTTCTTTTGGGCTCTGTCATGGTTATCTCTATTATACTCCCTTTAACATAAACAATTGACAAAGTGACCCCTATAAGTAGCCACTTGCACTTCCTATTATCAAGTTCTGGTGTTGAATTATTTGAGAGAAGGGCACAAAGTTGACAATTAAAATATGCTGCAAAGTAAAAATTAAAAAATTAAAAAAATATATATATATATATATATACTTTTTAAAATATATATTTTTGTATTTTGAAAATTCAATAATAATGTTTTTAAAGAAAAAAAATCATATGCTCCACGCGATCTAAGAATGGTGGTTCAGGAGATTTAATCGTTCTACAAAGTAAATTCTTTTAAAAATAATATTAAATCTTAAGTATATTTTTTTCAAAATATAAAAAAAAATCTAAATATTTTTTATTATTTTGAAATATTTAATATATGATTTGGTATTTTAACATAAAATGTCTATTTTATGCTTCCCTCTATGAACTTTTAACACCAAAATGGATGACAAAAGGTGTAAGTGGCCATTTATGGGGGTAAATGTCAATCTTTTATGTTAGAGGAGGTGTAAAAACAATCTTAATGGTAAAAAGAATGGGGTGATTGTGTTAACCTAATGATATTTTCTATCCACCTGCGAAAGGTTGAAATCTCATGGGCGGTCTAGTAATCAACTCTATATAACAAAAGAGTGTAGGCAAGTGATTTTTAGCCTTAATGTAATTGATCAATGGCCCCTATTAGACATAAATATGTATTTTTCTTTTTACACCCCATTTTTCTAATTTTTGGTTCATCTAGATTAATAGATTTAGATCATTTTGTTATATTATTTTCTAAATTTTTTGAAAGATCCATTGGCATATGGCAATTATAATTTTAGATGATAAATATCTATGCATTTATTCTTTTTTTCTCGTAAGTCTTCTAAACCCTAGATTTTGTCTTTGTAATTACTAAATAGGTTTTCTATATTTTCTATACTTCTTCTCTCAACCTACATCTGTTAAGTTAAAAATTATATATTCTTAAAGGGAAAAGAAAGACCAGAATATTAAAAAAAAAAAAAAAATCATATTTGGAATTAACTGTAATAGAGAAGTAAAAAGTGATTATTTTTTGTCTTTTTAAAGCAATTTAAAGAATAAACTATGAGTTTTAAAACTTGCGAAAAATAATAAATAAAAGGAAAATATAAAATAAAAGGCTTTGACCCATTTGAGGTTCAGCTCTTTAATGAAAGCTTAACTTGATAGCCCATTTCAGAAGAAAGTCCAGAACTTTCTAGGAGGCCCGGATGTTGAGAACTTCTCGAATTTACCAGAAAGCCCCAGAGGCTTCGTTAACTAAACAGAAGAGATTGCGCGCGAAAGTACCAGAATTCTCCATTTTTCGATAGAAACCCCAACACACTCCCGTTCTGGACCATCAAAGACAATTTATCAAAGTCAGCAGCAATCAATCGAATACTTTAGCGTTCTTAGAAACAATATGGCGCTGATTCCAAGCTTCTTCGGCAATCAACGCAGCAGTATCTTCGATCCCTTCTCTCTTGATGTTTGGGATCCATTTAAGGGCTTTTCTTCACTCTCCACTCGTTTCCCTCAAGAAACCTCTGCTTTTGTCAACACCCCTTAGACTGGAGGGAAACCCCCGAGGCTCACGTGTTCAAGGCCGATCTTCCTGGGCTCAAGAAAGAAGAAGTGAAGGTGGAGATCGAAGATGACAGGGTGCTTCAAATTAGCGGAGAAAGGAATATAGAGAAGGAAGACAAGAACGAGACGTGGCATCGTGTGGAACGTAGCAGTGGGAAGTTCTCCAGGAGGTTTCAGCTACCGGAGAATGTGAAGATGGATCAAATTAAGGCTTCTATGGAGAACGGAGTCCTTACTGTTACTGTTCCCAAGGTTGAGGTTATGAAACCTGGCGTCAAGGCCATTGAAATCTCTGGTTAAAACACTGAATGCTCTGTTTAAGAACAATGCTGTGGATTGTCTATATGAAATAATGAAATTCATGTAAACGCAATGGAGTTTTGCCAATAAAGTATGTTAGATATTTTTTTTTTCCTTTTCTGGTTTTAATTGTTGTTCTGGGAAAGCCAGTACAATAATTTAAAAAAAAAAAAAAAAAGAGAAACAGTGAGGTCCACCAATACCTATCTTTTATCTTCTTGTTTGGTACTACTTACATGCGATTTAAGTCTCCAGCAGTCCTTAGAGCTCCGCCTCTGAGCTTCTGTCAAACCCAATTTATGATCATTCCAGTCTCAGAACGAAAACCTGGACTAGCCATCTATTCATTCAAATCTTCTAGAGTTTTTATGTATCACTTGTATGATCCAGTTAATTAAATTAATGTAAGTTACAAGAAGAGGGGAACACTCGACAATTAATTACACGATCTGTCACGGCTTAGAATCAATATAGCAAAGTTCACTTTAAAAAAATAATTCAAAAAATATTGTGAGAATTTCTTATAATATAATTTTTGAATTATGATTTAATTAAACAAATTAAGATTTTAAAATATGGATTAATAAAATATTTAAATATATACCTGTTTGATGAAACATGATATATCACAGCAAACATTTGGTCTTTAACTCCTTTATCCATCATTTACTCTGGCAAGCTATAAGGGGTGGTTTGATCTAATATTTTTCTAAAGGAATATCATGCTTTTTCTACAATCTCGCCATATTTCTTATGTCAAGATCCTACAAATATTTCGGGCTTATTGTAATCATAAATTATAGCTTAATATACTTTGTTGTTAAATAATGTGGGTTGACAGTAGAAGTGTGGGCTTTTGGGTTTACTGGTCCGTAATGAGAGAGACAAGTAAAACATTATGTATTGGCTAAGTCCCTTTTTTAAAAATAATTAACGTATGTTTTACCCATTTGAAAGCTGTCATTTAGAGTAGTTTTTGGAGAGAAAGACCAGACAAGGATTCAACAAATCTTGTACACATCATGGCTCAGACATGTATTCCTAAAACCTTAAATCTGTTAATTCATTGTTCTACTATCTATGCATGATCTTATAATCGTTTGGGATGTTGAATTTTCGCGTTTTCTAACAGTTTCTTCTTTGAGTACTAATATTGTTGTTCCATCTTATTGTAAGAAGGCTTCTCATTTTGGTGTACCATTTTTTAAGTCTCCAAAATGTTCTTCTTGTTGTAGTTCACAAATAAGTGTACCAATATTTCTAATAAAAATATCTTGTTATGCCATAGGCTTGGACACTCTTATATATATGATCAAATTCTAAAGCATGTTGCTTATAAACCGCACTCTTTTTTGTCTTTTGTGCACAATATTTCATGTTGCATGTTCAACTTGTAAAATGTAAATATCAATCTTCTTTTCCTCTCTCTATTTGAATCAGTCCTTGACCTGTGGGGAGATACTCTCCAAAAAAGGTTACAGGTATTAATCTTCTCTAGTGATCTCTTGGGTTTATTGTTTGAAAATAAACATGTGATCCAGCTTTTGTCCAACCAAACAAGGGAATGGGTTTATTCCACCAAACCACACACCCCCATAGTTCCCAACCTAATTTCCACGCAACTATGCTCAATCTGACAAAGACTTTAAGTCTTCAATGCTAATCAATTCACCTTTCTCTAAAAGATTGAATTTTTCTTAATTTTGAAGAGGTGGTGGCGTGACTAATCTCCATTTCTAAACCACGAATTCAACCATCAAACTTAATTTTTTTTTTTTTTTAAAGCCTCTATGTCCCACACTTGAAGGCATAAGACTAATTTTCGACCGAGACTTGGGTAAATATCCCTAACTATGAATTGCTTATAGAGAGATTCGAACTCCTCACATTATAGGTCAAATTCGTCCACAAAAAGTCCAGTTACTAACTACAATGTATACATATATTCAAGAAAATTATAGGATGCGAACGTTTTAAGATTTTCAACATGAGAAACAAATATTAATGTGTTAGATCATTGGATTTTGATTTTGGCGTTAAACAATGTTGTTTATTAATTATTATCAATGTTGCTTATTATCAACTTAGAAGTAGAATATATTTGGAGGCCAAATAATAGCGACTTTTCTTTTGGCCCTAGCTTAAATTGACATATAGACTTTCTAGGTAAAGAGCTATACAAAAATAATTGATGGCAATTTATTTGCTTTTGTCACTTCAAAGAGTTCAATGAATTTGGGCCAGATGTTTTGTCTACTTGTTGCAAAATAAAAACTATCAAAGTGATATTCAAATATTTTTATGAAGATAATATATATACCAATATCTTTTTTATTAAATATGAACTTGCAGAGAAAACATATGTGAAAAGTTTCAAAGTTTGGGAATAGGTATTACAAAAGAACCTTTCAATGAGAATAAAAGGTTTCTAAAAGAGATGGATTCAGGATGTGTACCTTCTTCTGGCTTATGTAGCTCAATAAATTATAGTTGTGTTATGCCTAAAAAATCAGGGCTGACATGAGCTCACGCCAGTAAGGGTCAATCAGAGTTCAAAAAGGCTTTTATGCCATCTAGACGCTGCCACGTCGCGCAAGGACGGCAGAGGTAAGGTCATCGTCAGTGTGATAGGTGAATGCTAGGCTTGTGAGTGGCTAAGAATTATCCACCTGCCCAAGCCCTACGCGATTTAAGGATGTCTCCCGTGCAGACAATCAATGAGAAGCGGGTTAGGAATTGTAACACACCTGCCCGACTGCAGAATCATGATTACTACCTTGAATCCCCCTAACTATAAATAGAGGGCTCATTTCTCATTTATGAGATTGGTTCATCCTTAGTCTTCAAAAGCATACTCTCTCTCTCTCTCTCTCTCTCTCTGTATTTCGATTCTTTCGAGATTGTAATTCAGTTAGCTGTACGCGACCTGACTGTAACCATCTATTAATATAACCATAGTGAATGTAGGATTCGCCTTTGAGCATCCGAACCACTTTAAAAGTCGTTTCTCATTTATTCTTTCATTGTACATTTCCATATCACGTGTAATTTCTAAATCCGTTTAGCACTTTACACGTGCGAGTCGTTGGTGTCAAAATCAAGTATCAACAAGTTGTAAGTTGTAACCCGAGGACGTCTTTCATGCAATTGTCAGCAATGCAGACTTTGATGGTTATAATTTTTGTTTGCTTGCATGTCGTGCAATTTTTTATAGCTAGACAATCAAACCCAACTCCAAATTGGACCATTATGTCTTTAAATGTTATAAAACATTGGAGCACACATTAATTTATGCCTTCTGTGGTTAAATAAGAGAAATCGATCTCTCATTGCAGGCCTCCGCATGTTGCTTTCTGTGATGAAATCCAGATGCAAAATGCATATTCCTTTCTACTCTATTGAACTGTAGCTAGTTCTGATAAAAACTTCCCATATTTTATTACTAGTTTCTACATATATAAACATATGTCAGCTGTGAACCATTTGGCCTGCGTTTAACATGCCACATAGGTCTTTCGAGGAGTTATATATACTTCAATATATTATGAGGAAGACCGATAAGGATTCAACAAATCTCGCATACATCATGGCTTAGACATGTAATCCTAAAACCTTAAATCTGTTAATTCATTGTTCCACTATCTATGTGTGATTTTATAATCATTTTGGATGTTGAATTTTCATGTTTTCTAATAGTTTCTTCTTCAAGTACTAATATTGTTGTTCCATCTTATTGTAAGAAGGCTTCTCATTTTGGTGTACCTTTTTTTTAATCTCCAAAAGGTTCTTCTTGTTGTAGTTCACAAATAATTGTACCAATATTTCTAATAAAGATATCGTGTTATGCCATAGGCTTGGACACCCTTATATATATGATCAAGTTCTAAAGCATGTTGTTTCTAAACCTTACTCTTTTAAGTCTTTTGTGCACAATATTTAATGTTGCATGTTCAACTTGTTAAATGTAAATATCAATCTTCTTTTCCTCTCTCTCTCTCTCAATCTAAGATATCATCTCTATTTGAATCAGTCTTCTCTAACTTGTGATAGATTTTAATCTTCTCTGGTTCTTTGGGTTTATCGTCTAAAAAAAATTGTGATCTAGTTTTTGTCCAACCAAACAAGGGAATGAGTTTATTCCACCAAACCAAACACCCCCATAGTTCCCAACCTAATTTCCACGAAACTATGCTCAATCCGACAAAGACTTCAAGTCTTCAATGCTAATCAATTCACTTTTCTCCAAAAGATTGATTTTTTCTTAAATTTGAAGAGGTGGTGACGTGACTAATCTCTATTTCTAAACCACAAATTCACCCATCAAACTTTTTTTTTTTTTTAAAGCCTCCATGTCCTCACACTTCAAGATATAAGACTAATTTTGGATGGAGACTTGGGTAAATATCTTTGGCTATGAATTGCTTCTAGAGAGATTCGAATTCCCCATATTATAGGTAAAATTTGTCCATTAGAAATTCAGTTACCAACTATAGTATATACATATATTCACGAAAATTATAGGATGCGAACGTTTTAAGATTTTTAACATGAGAAACAAATATTAATGTATTGATCATTGGATTTTGATTTTGGCATTGAGCAGTGTTGCTCATTATCAACTTAGAAGTAGAATATATGTGGAGGCCAAATAATAACGACTTTTCTTTTGGCCCTATCTTAAATTGACATGTAGACTTTTTAAGTAAAGAGCCATACAAAAATAATTGATGGCAATTTATTTGCTTTTGTCACTTCAAAGAGCTCAATGAATTTGGGCTAGATATTTTGTCTACTTCTTGTAGAATAAAAATAATATTCAAAGTGATATTCAAAGATTTTTATGGAGAAGATATATACCAATATCTTTTTTATTAAATATGAACTTGCAGGATAAGGCAAGGAATTGCCTCAAAAAAAGCATCAGGGCATGAAAGTCTCACAAACCAAAGCCAAATACAACCAAAACGGATAAACTTCATCACGTTTTCATTCTAGTTGTGCATCAATGCCAAAAATGGAAAGCTCTGATCGTGTACGCAATTTGACGTGCACTGTTTAATTACCGATTAAGATGGTCAATGTTGATGAGTTCTGTATTTATAAATTACTCCTTTATCAATAATATACAACTCAATTAGATCTGTCAGGTTATCCAGAACAAATATTCCCTGAGGCATCTGACTGAGAGATGGAGAAGCAAGGAAAGAGAAGTAACCGATTGGTGCTGGTGCCAGGATCATTCCAGGGACACCTCAACCCAATGCTTCAACTGGGCACCATTCTTTACTCTCAGGGCTTCTCCATCACAGTTGCACACACCAAATTTAATTCCCCCAACCCTTCAAATCACCCTGATTTCAATTTCCTAACCATCTCGTATGCCGCGTATGATAGCGACCTCTCCTCAGGGAATATACTAGCTTTAATTTTGCGTCTCAATGTCAATTGCAAAGCTCCTTTTCAAGAATGTTTGGCTCGGTTGATGCAGAAACAGAATTCGGATGAAGAGAAAATCTCCTGCATCATCTATGATGAACTCATGTATTTCTGTGAAGCAGTGGCTAATGAGATGAAGCTTCCGAGCATTATCTTGCGCACAGGTGGTATAACCGCCTTCATTTCTCGCGATGCCACTGTCCCACATGCAGAAGGTAACAATTTCTTGCAAGGTATGTGCCAAAGTCTGCTTGCTTAAAATTTTTTAATGAAACTTTGGTTTCCATTAAAAGACTTCACTTGAGATTATAATGCAAATAGTATCTAACACCACTTCAAATTACAGGTCTTGGATCAAAAGACATAGTGCCCGGATTTTATCCCCTCAGGTTAAAGGATCTACCTTTTTCGAAATTTGGGTCATTAGAAACTATGACACAAGTGGTGAAAGAGTTGCGCAATACTAGAAAGTCTTCAGCTATCATCTATAACACAATAGACTTCCTTGAGCAATCATCATTGGCGAGGACCCTACAACAATGCCACCTTCCACTCTTCTCCATAGGCCCTCTGCACAAATTTGCTCCAGCCTTATCAAGTATCTTGTTCGACGAAGATATCAGCTGCATGAGATGGCTTGACGAGCAAACTAATGATAACACAATAATATACGTAAGCTTGGGAAGCATAACACAGATTGATGAGAATGAGCTAGCTGAAATGGCGTGGGGCCTAGCCAACAGCAATCAGCCTTTCTTATGGGTGGTTCGACCGGGCTCAGTGCGTGGTTCAGAATGGATTGAGTCATTGCCTGAAGGTTTTGAAGAAGCTATCGGACAACGAGGGTGCATTGTGAAATGGGCACCCCAGAAGCAAGTGTTGGCCCATGCCAAAGTGGGAGGGTTTTGGAGCCACTGTGGATGGAACTCAACAATGGAAAGTATAAGTGAAGGTGTTCCAATCATCTGTAGACCAAACTCTGGAGACCAGAGGGTGAATGGAAGATATATAAGTCATGTGTGGAGAGTGGGATTGGAAATGGAGAATGAGTTGAATAGAAGGGAAGTAGAGAGAGCAGTGAGAAGACTAATGGCTGATAAAGAAGGATTGGAGATTAGGCAGAATGCCAAGGAATTGAAGGAGAAGATTCAACTTTGCGTTAGGGAAGGCGGCTCTTCTTACAATTCCTTGAATGAGTTAGTAAAATTCATCAAATCACTTTGATTGTATTTGAATTTGATTGCTTATAAAATCCCCAACACACTCCCGTTTTAGACCATCAGGGACAATTCTTCGAAGTCAGCAGCAATCAATCGAATACTCTAGCGTTCTTAGAAACAATATGGCGCTGATTCCAAGCTTCTTCGGCAACCAACGCAGCAGTGTCTTCGATCCCTTCTCTCTGGATGTTTGGGATCCATTTAAGGACTTTTCTTCACTCTCCACTCGTTTCCCTCAAGAAACATCTGCTTTTGTCAACTCCCGCATAGACTGGAAGGAAACCCCGGAGGCTCACGTGTTCAAGGCCGATCTTCCTGGGCTCAAGAAAGAGGAAGTGAAGGTGGAGATCGAAAATGATAGGGTGCTTCAAATTAGTGGAGAGAGGAATATAGAGAAGGAAGACAAGAACGACACATGGCATCGTGTGGAACGTAGTAGTGGGAAATTCTCCAGGAGGTTTCGGCTATCGGAGAATGTGAAGATGGATCAAATTAAGGCTTCTATGGAGAACGGAGTCCTTACTGTTACTGTTCCCAAGGTTGAAGTTAAGAAACCTGACGTCAAGGACTCAAGGCCATTGAAATCTCTGGTTAAAACACTGAATGTTGTGTTGAAGAGCAATGCTATGGATTGTCTATATGAAATTCATGTAAACGCAATGGAGTTTTGCCGAGAATTAATAATGTTAATCGTTGTAATATTGAAATATAATACTGGATTTTTAGTAATTAATTAATTTATATATTGATTTTTGGGCATAAAAATTTTAGTCCTATTGGTTTGGGATAAGTAAAATGAGACCCAAAGCAGTCATAAAGTAACACTTGGGTCCATATATATTATATAATTATATATTAACTACCTAAACTACATCAGGGTACTTCAGTGTTTCATTTTGGCCATTAAGTAATAAACACGATGAGTTAAGTTATTATATAACTTATAATAAAATTGATCTTAAAATCTACACAAGCAGACCGGTCTAAACATGAACCAAATCCCAAGTTCCCAAGTCCCAACCAACAAAGAAAAACCAACCAAATGGAACAATTTTAAACCATAGAGACCAGAGGGTGAATGCAAGATATATATAAGTCGTGTGGAGAGTGGGGTTAGAATTGGGGAACGAGTTTGAATAGAAGGGAAGTAGAGAGAGCGGCGAGAAGAGCAATGGTTGACTAGGTAAAGGACTGGAGATTAGGCAAAACGCCAAGGAATTGAAGGAGAAGATTCAACTTAGCATTAGGGAATGTGGCTCTTCTTACACTTCCTGGAATGAGTTAGTAAAATTTATCAAGTCTTTAAATCAAATTATATATTCTGAAGTGAACAACTAGTATATTGTTTATCAAATTGTTATAATCTTAATACAAATAAAATTGATCTATGATAAAAATAAATAAAATGTTGTAGTTTTCACTATTAAAGAAGAATAGATAAAGAAGAATTGTGATCATCTCCTAACCTAAACGTTCGAGAAGTCCTCCTTTTTCTTGAAAAAAAAATTCAAATTATAATTCATAGAAATGCACTTTAGTACCCAACTTATCAACCAACCAATCAGCAGGTTCATAAACACCAGGATCCTTCTCATTCAACAACCTGAGCTTCAATTGATTGTCATAAAACTCCATTGTTGCGCTAGTCTCCTCGCTGTTAATTGGAACAGTCTTTACTGCAGTGATGTGAGACAAAAGAATATCTATTTGTAAATCGGTTTCAGAAAATAAAGAAGGCTTTAACATAGAAAAATATCAATCACTAGAGATATCAAAGTGACATGTAATATTCTGCAACTATATGAAAAAAAATTACTTCTTCACATGGAACAGATCATATTTTCACCCCAACAGAAGGAAACGTAAACATATGTATGTTTATTTTATTGCTTGTAGAAATACAACATATATTTGTAACTCAAATTATATATATCCGTATTACCATTACTGTGCAAAGAAGAAATAGCACGCTACTGCAATGGTCTCAACCAATAGTTCAGCAGTGAATGTTGTAAAGTAGAGAAGTAAGAACAATTTTAGAGATTTTTTTTTTTTAAAGGGACTATTGAAAAAGAGAGCTACCCATCCTGGGATACCAAACCGCCTTGAAGTAATCCATAAAATCTGAGCCATCCACGAAGTCCTCCATGCAATTCTCAAACGAATCCACAGTAACGTGTCCTTTACAGACGCCATTCACGGCCTGTCCAAGCTGTTTCAAAATCTCAGCACACATCTCTATATCTGAGCATCTCTTCACTAACTTCTTATGCCATGCATGGCGGACCCGCCAGAAAGAAATCAACACAGAGCACTGAAAAACATCAGGACCAAATGAACAACAATACCTACTGAATCAACGGGATCCCTTAAATACAGAAAATGAGATGTTTGTATTAACTTAATGATCTTTTCTATTCACATGTGAAAAATTGAAACCTCACATGAAGTGTAATATAATTATAATTAACTTTATATAACAAAAGAGCACAAGAAAGTAATTTTTAGCCCCAGTGTAATAGTCAATAGCTCCTACTATTAAGTACGCCCTATTTATATTTTAAAATCTCCTTTTAAGCCCCATTTAATATTAAAATTACCCTTTTACACATAAATATGATTTTTCTTTACACCCCATTTTTCTAATTTTTAGTTCATCTAGATTAATAGATTTCGATCATGGTAAATATCTATGCATTTTTTGTTTTCCTCGTAAGTCTCCTAAACTCAAGATTTTGTCTTCTTAATTACTAAATAGGTTTTCTAAATTCTCTATACTTCTTTTCTCAACCAACATTTGTTAAGTAAAAATTTATGTATTCCTAAAAAAACTCTAATAATTCTAAGCAAACTCTGTCATGATGGAGATAATCTATTAAATTGAAAGTTTCGTCTTTTTTTTTTTTTTTAATTAGATTAATTTATAACTTCAGATTTAAAAAGAACAAACATATTTAAAGTGTATCATTGTAAACAAGGGCCGATCCAGTCTAGTTTTGGCCCACCCTCAAATTTTTTTTTTAAATACTAATATGTATAATTTCTAGATTTTGGCTCATCCTAACAAAAATATTAATGTACAATTAGTTTTTATTTTGACCCACTCTAACAGAAATTTCGGGATCTACTACTTATTGTAAAGAAAAAAAAAAAAGATGAGAATATAAAAAAAATCATATTCGGCATAAACCGAAAAATTTAAGTCTAACAGAGAAGTGAAAAGTGATTTTTTATTTTAAAGCAATTTAAAGAATAAACTATGTGTTTTAAAAGTTGCGAAAAATAATAGATAAAAGGAAAATATAAAATAAAAGGTTTTGACCCATTTGAGGTTTGGACCGTTAATGAAAGCTTAACTTGATAGCCCATTTCACAAGAAAGTCTAGAACTTTCTAGCAAGCCCGGAACTAAAGAACTTCGCGAATTTACCAGAAAGCCCCAGAGGCTTCATTAACTAAACAGAAGAGATTTTTCCACGAAAGTACCAGAATTTTCCACCAGACGTCTAAAAACCCCAACACTCTCCCGTTTTAGATCAAACCCCAACAGTTCTTCAAAAGTGAAACATCAAACTCAGCAATCAAATCTAATAAACCATATGGCATTGATTCCGAGCTTCTTCGGCAACCAACGCAGCGGTATCTTCGATCCCTTCTCTCTGGATGTTTGGGATCCATTTAAGGACTTTTCTTCACTCTCCACTCGTTTCCCTCAAGAAACCTCTGCTATTGTCAACACGCGCATAGACTGGAGGGAAACCCCGGAGGCTCACGTGTTCAAGGCCGATCTTCCAGGGCTCAAGAAAGAAGAAGTGAAGGTGGAGATCGAAGATGACAGGATGCTTCAGATTAGCGGAGAGAGGAATGTAGAGAAGGAAGACAAGAACGAGACGTGGCATCGTGTGGAACGCAGTAGTGGGAAGTTCTCCAGGAGGTTTCAGCTCCCGGAGAATGTGAAGATGGATCAAATTAAGGCTTCTATGGAGTACGGAGTCCTTACTGTTACTGTTCCCAAGGTTGAGGTTAAGAAACCTGACGTCAAGGCCATTGAAATCTCTGGTTAAAACACTGAATGCTCTGTTTAAGAACAATGCTGTGGATTGTCTATATGAAATTCATGTAAATGCAATGGAGTTTCTGGTTTGCCAAGAATTAATAATGTAAATCGTTGTAATATTGAAATATAATTATAATGTTGCGACAATTTTTTTCTTGATTAATTTATATTACTATTGATTTTTGGGCATAAAGTTGAGGAGCAAGGCATTGAATTACATAATGACAGTTTTAAGGCTTTGTATAGATCTGAAATTCAGCAACATTATAAGACAGGTGTTTTTCATAGTTACCTTTGGGCATATTTTATGGTTTTAAACATATTTTCATCACATATTTACTAGATAATGTCAAGATATCATGATATGTTATTTATTGTCAAATTAATATCTAAAAAATTAGAATATTATAAGATCTAATGTTTCAGAAATTTGAACGGTGTATTAGTAACGTTACTAATGTGATTATAAAAGGGGAGAAACAAAAGAAGTAATTCAAACAAAGTTGGGCAAAGGAGCATGGCCTATTTAATAAACTGTGAAAATGATTTTGACTGAATCAAAAAAATAGAACGGATATTCCTTATGAAAGAATGATTGTTATTCATAAAAAGAATGGTTATTCCTTATGAATGATCAATCGTTTTCCACAGAAAGAATGATCATTGTTTATAAATTACCAATCATTCCTTATGTAAAGAATAGTCATTCCTTTCATAAAAAATGGGTTGTTCTAGGAAGAAGAAGAGAAAGAAGGAATAACGTTGTTCCAACAACAAGAAGAAGAAGAAGAAGAAGAACGAAATTGAAGAAGAGAATTGACAGGAGAGAAACAAGGTAAGGAACAAGGTTGTTCCTTCATAAGGATGAAAGAATAGCTATTCCGATCGTTCGACCATTTGTTTCTTATAGTGCCTTGGGTGTGGTGGGAGCTGACGTGACACTATCAATCTGCTAACACGTCAAGGTTGTTTAAGAAGGTTGTGATATTATATTATAAATGTAGCATTTTTCATAAGAAATATGCATGGGAGATATGGATCATTCATTATACCACTTATTTCAACAAACATAATAATTTGCTTTTTCTTTTTTTCTTTTTTCTTTTTTTTTTTTAACCAAAGTATCTGAGTCAATTTTTGCGCAAATCGACTAATCTTTATAGCTTTCCACTTAAGTCGGATATATGCTCAAATAGAGAATTGAACCTAAGACCATGTGTCTATCTATATTTTACACTATCATCAATTCGTCATAATCATTTGGGCTATCTACGAATGGGTTGATTTCCTTTTCTTTCAATAATAGATTTTCTAAAGAGATATTTGTGTACACTGATTTCTGTAAATAATGTACACTATCAAAATAAGTTGAAAGAATCACCGTTTTAAAAACATCAATATCTATTTTAATATTGGTTGAAAATTTACTACGGACTTTACATATGATGTTAATGAGATGGCTTCCTCATTAACACTTAATCACCTTAAATTTTTATTTTAATAGTAGATAATGGTCAATATTGTTTACCCATACGTTCTCAACCCTTAGACGAAAACTGAAAATGACAACTCAAGTACTTAGATTTGACATTAACACTTAGCAATTGACATTAACACTTAGCAATATTTAATGAGTTAAGTACATTTTAGTCCTAATGGTTTGGATAAGTAAAGTTAGACCCAAAAGAGTCATAAAGTGACACTTGGGTCCATATATATCAACTGCCTAAACTACATAAGGTTAATTTAGTATTTCATTTTGGTCATCAAGTAATAAACACAATGATAAACATAGTGACTAAAGTTAGGGATGGGCACAGGTCGATCGAGGGTAGGCACCCATGTCTTCGAGCCCAGCCCAAGGGCCCAAGAGGATTCCTCGAACTCGGCTCGTCCTCGAGACAAAGATGTAAGGGAATCCCTGAGCCTGGCCCGCAGAGAATTTGGGGATTGTATGATTATGGTTTTACTTTTACTCTATATATTTTTAAACCCAAACATTTTATTTGCAAGAATATATATAACATATATATTAACATTCACATATATATTATGAAATTATATTTATATGTTATAATGATATTATGTACACCTTGATAATTGATTCTAATTCCATGATTACACACCCACGACACTTCCTCTCCAAAACCCCCAACAAAGCCGATCCTGTTTGCCCGCCGAACGTCGCTAATCACTACTTCCTTTCCTAGCGTTTTTTGCTTGATTGATGATTTGGGTGTAATTGTTTGGAGTTGTTTTGTTGGAAATCAACTAGTGAAATTGGTTTAGAAGTATTTGTGGTTGTGTGTAATTATTTTTTCAGTCGTTCGAATCAAAGATGGCGAATGAGAAAGAAGGGTAATTTTGTCTTTACACTATTTATACCATGTGACATAACAAATTTTTCTAACAAAACATAAAGGTGGGTTGGAAAAGTGTTGTTCTGAAAATTGATGGGTGGAAAAAGTGGCATTTTGAAACTCAACGTGTCATTAGACAAAACCTTGGGTGGGAAAAAGTCATTTACTCTATTTTAAAATCTCCTTTTAAACCCATTTAATATCAAAATTACCCCTTTAGACATAAATATGTTTTTTCTTTACACCCCATTTTTCTAATTTTTAGTTCATCTAGATTAATAGACTTAAATCATTTCCTTATTTTATTTTCTAAATTTATAAAGATCCATTGACATATGGCAATTATAATATTAGATAGTAAATATCTATGCATTTAATTTTGTTTTTTTTCCTCGTAAGTGTCCTAAACCCAAGATTTTATCTTCTTAATTACCATATAAGTTTTCTATATTTTCTATACTTCTTCTGTCAACAAACGGTTAAGTAAAGAATTATGTATTCCTAAAAAAAATTCCAATAATTATAAAAAAAACTCTACCATGATAAATATAATCCGTTAAATTAAAAATTTACCTTTTTTTTTTTTTTTTTTAAGCAATTTGAAGAATAAACTATGAGTTTTTTAAAAGTTGTGAAAAATAATAGATAAAGGGAAAATATATAATAAAAGGCTTTTACCCATTTGAGGTTTGGGCCTCTAATGAAAGCTTAACTTGAGAGCCCATATCATAAGAAAGTCAAGAACTTTCTAGCAAGCCAGGAAATTAAGAACTTCGCGAATTTACCAGAAGGCCCCAGGGGCTTCATTAACTAAACAGAAGAGATTGCGCGCGTAAATACCAGAATTTTCCATTATTCTTAATAAAAACCCCAACGCACTTCCGTTTAGACCATCAAAGACTATTCTTCAAAGTTGAAGCTTCAAACTCAGCAATCAAAACTAGTACTCTCGCATAGTCAGAAAGCATATGGCACTGATTCCGAGCTTCTTCGGCAACCAGCGCAGCAGCATCTTCGATCCCTTCTCTCTGGATGTTTGGGATCCATTTAAGGACTTTTCTTATCTCTCCACTCGTTTCCCTCAAGAAACTGCTGCTATTGTCAACACCCGGATAGACTGGAGGGAAACCCCTGAGGCTCACGTGTTCAAGGCCGATCTTCCTGGGCTCAAGAAAGAAGAAGTGAAGGTGGAGATCGAAGATGACAGGATGCTTCGGATTAGCGGAGAGAGGAATATAGAGAAGGAAGACAAGAACGACACATGGCATCGTGTGGAACGGAGTAGTGGGAAATTCTCCAGGAGGTTTAAGCTACCAGAGAATGTGAAGATGGATCAAATCAAGGCTTCTATGGAGAATGGAGTTTTGACCGTTACTGTTCCTAAAGTTGAGGTTAAGAAAGCTGACGTCAAGGCTATTCAAATCTCTGGTTAAAACACTGAATGTTCTGTTTAGAACAATGCTATGGATATGGATTGTCTATATAAAATTAATGTGAATGCAAGGGAGTTTTGCTAAGAATTAATAATGTAACTCGTCGTAATGATATGTCAAGAACTCAATAACGTGCTATGTATTGTAAAAATAGTATGTTAAACAATTATCGTATTATAATATCTAAGGTTTTCAGTAATTTGAAGGTTGTATTAATATTTAATAATGTTATTTATAAACGTTGATGACCTTATGAATTATAGAGATCTTACTTGATTGTAGATAATAGTCTGTACTAATTTTACTAATGTTACCCAAAGTTCCAGAATTTGCCGTTGCTATCTCAGCCCCGCTTTTCATCTTCAAACCCTAAAATTTGCCCAAGCTAAAATCCAACACTTTATGGTATCTCCGATTCCTTTCAACTATATTTCCCTCTATTGAATCGGGTCTTCTCTCTAACTTTAAGGTTGGTTTGGTTTTTAATGTATTTTGCTTTTTTTTTTCTTTTTTTTTTTTAATGTTTGGTTGCTTAGAAAAAATGCAAAAAAGTGAAGATTTTTTAAGCTTATGGGTTTTGTAATTTGGGCGATGAGAATACTGGAAGTAGAAAGATTAGTTTTTAAAATGTTTAGTTCCCGTTTGGTAGCTGAGAAAGTGACGAAAAGTGGGAGGACGCAACGGGAAACGGCATTTTGTGTTGAACCTTAGCTGTTGTTTGATCTGGGTCTTATTCAATGTTAAATAATAGAATATAACAATTCGGGGATTTCTCCCCCTCGTTCGGGGAGGGAATGGATACATCTAACGGGGACGGGGAATGGGAAATCCGGCCCCGCCCCGTTGCCATCCCTACTTGTCTTTACTCTGTGCCGTTAAAAAGTGTAACTCGTTTGGTGCAACAAATTGTAGTTTGACATATTTGTTTGGCTTTGCAAACTTCCCTCTTTCA
This sequence comes from Pistacia integerrima, assembly GCA_026225825.1. NCBI lineage: Eukaryota > Viridiplantae > Streptophyta > Magnoliopsida > Sapindales > Anacardiaceae > Pistacia > Pistacia integerrima. The sequence goes on from CM047746.1 coordinate 27,343,388, forward strand.
AAGTCGCAAGCTTATCACGCTCTCTATAGCTGTGTGACCAAAGGTTTAGCTCTCCTGTGTATTCTTTCAAATCTGTATTTTGCGTTTTTTTTTTTTTTTGTTTTTTTTAATATCATATGAAACCGAATATAACTAGTCGCATGATACGTCGTTTTGTTGAACCCACGAAACAAGCCTATGGGCCACATGGGTTATTAAGAGTTTATGTTATAGGTTTGTATTTTCACTTTTGCATGTAAACTGTTTGACAAAATGCATAACTAACCGATGGGATTGCGTTTGAAGTGTTTTTTTTTTTTTTTTTCCCCTTGATGGTGATTCTCTCTCTGTGGTACCACTTGTCGTAAGATGCCCAGTTTGTGTAAAATGTTGAATCATAAGTGGAAACTGTTGAAGATTGTTGATTCTTTATTACACAATCTAGTGCTTGAATAATTTGTGAACTGTTGTGGTGTTATTGATTAGACTTTGTAACAAAATGTATAGTTTAATGCTTTTCAAAAGTTATTTGCCTGGTAATTGTATGTATAATATGGATATGGCACACTTGTCTTGGGTTTACATTTTTTTTCCTGTAAATTAGTACTTCTTTAATTCCTGGTTGCTTTCTTGTTCTGACATTAGAATGTCTGATCTTGAATACCAGAACAAGTTCTTATGAGAACAATGCTGCCTAGACGAATTCAAAGCCTTGTGAATTTGCATGATTTGATTATGCAAAATTCTAATGCAAACATTATTGGTATAAATAAGTTAAAGCATCCATGTGGTATGTACTCTACTGGATCGATCCGCCCAGAGTTCCTAAGGAAGCTAAAGAAAAATGAGCGGAAACCATTGGTCACAAGTATTAATGAACTTAAGCGTTTAGCTAGAAGGGAAAAGAAACAGCGGCAGATGGTGAAAGAGAAGATTCTACGGCCTCCAGAAAATGGGTTATTGGTCAAGGAATTGATACCAATTGCTCATGAAGTTTATGCAGCCAGATCTGAATTATTTGCTTCTGTTTCAAAGATTGTTGAGAGTATCTCCGTATATACATGCAGGTAAGCACTCAGCTTTCTTAATCATTGTCTAAGAGACTAGACTATTGAGTTGAGTTGAGTATAGGAAGTTGTGGATAGGCATCACCTTTTAATAATTATGCCGTCTGTACTTTGGTTTGTGGAGTTTGTGTTGTTTTTATTAAATGAGTGCGAAAAGTAACAGAAAATGTAGAGCGTTGTAGATTTTGATCCTCTTTTTGTGGGTATTGTCTGGAGGTCCTTTAGAGGAAGGCATATGATATGGAAGAATCCTATTTCTCTTGTGAGCCCAATCTATTGAAGTCCAAACTTAGGAGCTCGGATTGAAAACAAAATTACATACAGTGATAAACTTGAAAGTGGAAAGGATAAAGCAGTGTAAATGGAAATTCTGGTTTTTTATTATCATTATTATTGATCTGATTGATAGTTTGACATAAACTTTTTTTATGATTGTTAACTTGTCTTTTGCAGCTTGTGTGGAGAAGTTCATGTTGGTCATCCACCACATAAGATCAGAACATGCAACGTTGCAGGTAGCCCAGCAAACAAAGAACACACTTGGAGTATTGGGGATATGAAGCATGTTTTGCCTCTTGTGAAATCTTTTCATCTATATGACAGGGTAGGGAGAGCTGTTTCTCATAATGAGAGGCTTGAAGTGGATCGGATTCCAGCAGTTGTTGAATTGTGCATCCAAGCAGGCATTGACATCCCTGAGTACCCTACTAGAAGAAGGATTTTTCCTGCTTACAATATTGCGGGTAAAGTTATTGATTTTGAGAAAAGGTTCCCAAAAGAAGTTGCAACTGGCAAAGGCATAGAGACATGTGGATTTTGGGGTAAGAGAAAGAAGTCAAGTGAAGAAAACAAGCTTATGGACATGCTGTCTGATGATACACAAGGTTTTGTTGATTATTGATTTCCTTTTTTTTTTTTTTTTTGGCCCTTGACATAAGTGATACTAGATTTTCGCTTTTCATCCAAAATTTGGGCCAGAATTTGACTTTTGACTCTTCCCTGCCAAAATATACTCAAGTGTCTTAGATTACTCTAGACCCCTTCTTGTTGCTATTATCTTTTATTAATGACTTTGATAAAATCTACCTCTTCATTTTTGTCCCAATCTGATTCTCTAGCCGAGTGAAATTGGATAGAGTTATGTCCTCGTTGTTTCAATGTTTTGTCATCTGGCTTAACGAATGTAGTTCAATGAAGGCACACTGTTTTTCTGACATCCATACAGATGTTGCTGTTAGAGGTATGGAGGCATGGGAGAGAATGCGGTCAGGAGCATCCAAACTCATGCAGAAGTATGCTGTCCAAACCTGTGGATACTGTTCAGAGGTCCAAGTGGGGCCTAAGGGTCACAGAGTGAGGAATTGCCAAGCTTATAAACACCAGATGAGGGATGGGCAACATGCATGGCAGGAGGCAACAGTTGATGATTTGGTTCCTCCAGTGTATGTATGGCATGTTCAGGATCTAACAAGTGGCAAACAATTGGTTAATGATTTGAAGAGATACTATGGTATGTTGCCTGCTGTAGTGGAACTGTTTGCTCAGGCTGGTGCAAAAGTAACTGATGATTATGCTGGCATAATGAGGGACGATGTTGCAGTGCCTGAGTTGGATGAAGAAAAGTGGGTTGTCTAAAGTTGATTGGATCAGATTGGTTGAAGCATCAAACTCAGCAATCAAATCTAATACTCTCGGCATTCTCAGAAACCATATGGCACTGATTCCGAGCTTCTTCGGCAACCAATGTAGCAATATTTGTTATTCCTGGGATAAATCATCGATTCAATTATTTGACGGGAATGAATGTTCCAGTATTCTGCTTGACATTTAAAAGAGGCCTAGAAGAGATAGAAGTAGAAACATGAACACCAAGCAAAATCAGGATAAGAAAAAAAAAAAATCCTGAACATTGCCGTCCAAGAAAGCTGCATTATCTTTTGATTCTGTCTGTATTTAAGACGAAAGTTCAACTAAAGGAGTGGCTAAAATTAAAAATACCTTTGGCAGTTTCTACATATGTAGCTATCCTACAAATTTTATTGATTGCCATTACTTGTTTCAGGCTAAATTTCAACCAGCCGCAGAGAAAAATCTCCCTGAAAAAAAAAAATAAACAGAAGAAGAAAGTAAAAGAGAGAGATGGAAAAACAAGGGTGGAGATGCAGAAAACTGGTGCTAGTTCCATGTCCATTCCAAGGACACATAAATCCGATGCTTCAGCTAGGCACCATCCTTCACTCCAAAGGTTTCTCTATCACAGTTGCTCATGCCCAATTCAATTCTCCTCAAACTTCCAATCATCCTGATTTTATCTTCCAATCCCTACCAGATGGCATATCATCCAAACCTGACATCCCTCGTGATTTTTTAGCTTTCATGTCAAGTCTTAACTTGAACTGTAGAGCCCCATTCCAGGAATTTCTAAGTCAGATGATAGGAAAACAGGAGCAGCAAGACGAACTCCCCTGCATAATTTATGATGCACTCATGTACTTTGCAGAAGCAGTGTCTAGTCACCTGAAGCTACCAAGCATCATCTTACAAACTAGTAGTGTTACCACTATGCTGACGTACTTTGCATATCCTCGACTCCAAGAGGAAGGTTACATTCCCCCACAAGGTATAAGAACTCCATATTGTTTTCACTGAATATGTGCTAATGACAATTGTAATGCTCACAGTTTAACACAATGAACTAATTTTAGCATGTTTCCTTTACGAGAAAGGGTGATAGTATTTCAAGTCTTAATTTTGTAGATCAATTTGTAGCATACCTCCGCTGGTGATGATTTCTGAAGCTTGAAACTACCACTTTTTTAATGCAGATTCCAACTCAACAGAGTTAGTGCCTGGGCTTGATCTCCTCCGATTCAAGGACCTACCATCAAACACTTTCGATGATTTAGATCCCACTCTGCAACTAATAGCTATACTGAGCAATATAGGATCATCTTCAGCCATCGTTTGGAATAGTATGGACTGCCTTGAACAATCATCATTAGCACAATATCAACAACAATTCCGAGTTCCAAACTTGTCAATAGGTCCTATGCACAAAATTGCTTCGGCGTCCTCTAGTAGCTTACTGGAAGAGGAAAGCAGTTGCATCTCATGGCTTAGCAAGCAAGGTCACAACTCAGTTATATATGTAAGTTTTGGAAGCATAGCATCCGTGGATGCCAAAGACCTAACAGAAATGGCTTGGGGCTTAGCCAACAGCAAGCAACCTTTCCTGTGGGTGATTAGGCCGGATCCTGATAATGGAGCAGAACCTACTGATTGGTTGCCTGATGAATTTAAAGAGACTGTGGGAGAAAGAGGCTACATAGTGAAATGGGCACCACAACAAGAAGTATTGGCACATGGTGCTGTGGGAGGATTTTGGAGCCACTGTGGTTGGAATTCAACCATTGAAAGTATAAGTGAAGGGGTTCCAATGATTTGTAGGCCATGTTTTGGGGATCAAAAGGTGAACACAAGGTACATCAGCCATGTATGGAGAAATGGGTTTGAGTTGGAGAATGATTTGGAAAGAGGGAAGATAGAGAGAGCGATTAAGAGACTGATGGTGGAAAAAGAAGGGGGAGGAGATGAGGCAGAAGGCAGCAGAATTGAAAGAAAAAAACCGAAGTTAGTATCAAAAAAGGTGGATCTTCTTATAATTCCTTGAATGAAGTAGTGGAGCTTATAACGTCAGTTTAATACAAATTGCCATCAGAAGATTCAGAACTAGTGTCTTCAGCATCTAAGACCCATGAATGACCAGAAATCTTACTGTTCCTGTTATTCTTTTCATATATTTATTTAGTATAAATTTGAGTTAATACCCGTATGCTATGTGATGTTTTCAGTTTCTCCATTTATTATTTACTTTGATAGATTTTATTTTAAATAGAAAAAATCTATAAATGAAATTATATTAATAAGACCATAGCCGATAAAAAGTGTCGATTCCTTCTAGAAAAGCTTGAAGCTTCTGGAATTTACCCAAAAAGTTCGTCAACTGAAAAGTCCAAAACAACGAGAAAGTACTAGATTTCTGCCTTTCTTCTTATAAATACCCAACTTATCCCACCCTGTAATCATCAAGATACAGGCAGCAGCAAACTTTCTCTGCGTCCAAACAACTATCAGTTCAAAATTCTTATCTCAGCCACTTCCTTCAACTTAAATTCCTGCATAAAAATGTCGCTGATTCCTAGCTTCTTCGGTAATTCTCGAAGCAGCATTTTCGATCCCTCTTGGGATCCATTCAAGGACTTTCCTTTCTCTTCATCTTTATCGTCAGTCTCCTCTCATTTCCCTCAAGAAACCTCTGCATTTGTCAACACGCGTGTCGACTGGAAGGAAACCCCAGAAGCCCATGTATTCAAGGCTGATCTTCCAGGCTTGAAGAAAGAGGAAGTGAAGTTGGAGATTGAAGACGACAGGGTGCTTCAAATAAGTGGACAGAGGGAAATAGAGAAGGAAGACAAGAACGACACATGGCACCGTGTGGAACGTAGCAGTGGCAAGTTCTCGAGGAGGTTCAGGTTGCCGGAGAATGCAAAGATGGATCAAATTAAGGCTTCAATGGAGAATGGAGTTCTTACAGTCACTGTTCCTAAAGTGGAGATGAAGAAGCCTAATATGAAGGCTATTGAGATTTCTGGTTAAAAGGTTAAATAAAAATAGAGTCATGCCACTCTCCCGCGATAAACAAATTTGATCTGAGAGTATGTAACATCTGTTTTGTTTCAATGGTTTAGAGGTGCGATTGTTGGCTCTTTTAATGTAATATGAATCTACGCTTGGTGTATTTTGTGTTTTAGTCTTGCAAAATTCCTGTTCTTGCATTAAGTTCAGATCTTTTGCTAATTTCTGCTGCCCAATCTGCTATTAACAAAGTAGAATGTTAATGCGTTTAGCCATCAAAATATGACAAAAATCTAAATATGGTAGCTGATTTTTATTGGAGATTAGTTGATGGGTAAGAAAAGTATGGCATGGAGGGTGAGACATGTTTGAGCTATTGGAAACAAAGCCAACTTCTGAGCGCAATGTGGCTTCTATTAAGAGTCATTGAGTCAAGTAGGCATAGGCCTATCCCTTATTAATACTTGCTATTTATGAGGCCTTTGGATACAAATTATGTAAGAGTCATTGAGTCAAGTAGGCATAGGCCTACCCCTTATTAATACTTGCTATTTATGAGGCCTTTGGATACAAATTATGTATCAGTACTCGGCATTGCTATCTAGATCCATGATTTTTCACTCCACGCCGCAGCTAGGTGTAGAGTTATATAAACTATTATAATTGTGTTCTATGGGGGAGTATTCTGCTTGAAAATTTATAAAGAAGCCTGGAAGACATGATCATAGGCAAAAACGGAAGAAAATCCTAAAACCTGCCGTCCAAGAAAAAGCTGTATTGTCCTTTGCTTCTGTCAGTATTTAAGTCAAAGGGTTAAAATAAAGAAGAGGCCTAAATTATGTCTTTGGGGTTATCTATGGATATATCTATCCGACAAAATTTATTTTATTGACATTTAGTTTACCTGAGGTAATGCTTGTGTAGGAGTTACCGACTTGTTTAAAGCTAAATATCTGTTGCTCCAGAAAGAAGAATTTCAACTAATAGCAGAGAAAAAATCTCCCAGAAAGAAGAGGGATGGAAAAGCAGGGGTGTAGATACCGAAAACTGGTGCTAGTTCCATGTCCATTCCAAGGACACATAAATCCGATGCTTCAGCTAGGCACCATCCTTCACTCCAGAGGTTTCTCCATCACAGTTGCTCATGCCCAATTCAATTCTCCTCAAACTTCCAATCATCCTGATTTTGTCTTCCTATCATTGCCGGATGGCACATCATCCAAACCTGTAATGCCTCTTGATTTTTTAGCCTTCATGTCAAATCTTAACTTAAACTGCAGGGCTCCATTTCAGGAATTTTTGAGTCAGATGATAGAGAAACAGGACCAGCATGACCAACTCCCCTGCATCATTTACGATGGGTTCATGTCCTTTGCTCAAGCAGTGGCTTGCCATCTGAAGCTGCCAAACATCATCTTACAAACTGGTAGTGTTGCCAGTGTGCTGACGTACTTTGCATATCCTCGGCTCCAAGAGGAAGGTTACACTACTCCACAAGGTATAAGAACTCAGTATCTTCTTCACTGAGGATGTGCTAATAATAACTGTAACGATTAGTGCTTAATTTAATGAAGTAGTTTTATCATGTGAAGGGGTAGTAGTATTTCAAATCTATAATCGTACCACTACTGCCTATGTTTGATGCAGATTCCAGTTCAACAGAGTTAGTGCCCGGGCTTCATCCCCTCAGATTCAAGGATTTACCAGCAACCAATTTCGATAATTTAGATGGCATTTGGCAAGTTATAGCTATACTGAGCAATATTGGGGCATCGTCAGCCATCATTTGGAATACCATGGATTGCCTTGAACAATCATTATTAGCACAATATCAACAGCAATGCCAAGTTCCAAACTTCTCAATAGGTCCCATGCACAAAATTGCTTCGGCTTCCTCTAGTAGCTTACTGGAAGAGGACAGCAGCTGCATCTCATGGCTTAACAAGCAAAGACACAACTCAGTTATATACATAAGTTTCGGAAGCATAGCATCCGTGGATGCCAAAGAGCTAACAGAAATGGCTTGGGGCCTAGCCAACAGCAAGCAACCTTTCCTGTGGGTGCTTAGGCCTGATCCTGATAATGGAGCAGAACCTACTGATAGGCTTCCTGATGACTTTAAAGAGACTGTTGGAGAAAGAGGCTGCATTGTGAGATGGGCTCCACAGCAAGAAGTGTTGGCACATAGTGCTGTGGGAGGGTTTTGGAGCCACTGTGGTTGGAATTCAACACTTGAAAGCATAAGTGAAGGGGTTCCAATGATTTGTAGACCAGCTTTTGGGGATCAAAAAATAAACACGAGGTACATCAGTCAGGTATGGAGAAATGGGTTTGAATTGGAGAATGATTTGGAAAGAGGAGTAACAGAGAGAGCTATAAAAAGGCTGATGGTGGAAAAAGATGGAGATGAGATGAGGCAGAGGGCAGCAGAACTCAAAGAAAAAACTGAAGTTAGCATCAAGAAAGGTGGATCTTCTTATAATTCCTTGAATGAATTATTAGAGTTTATAATGTCAGTTTAATGCCATTGATGGTTTCTCTCATACGTAGGCATATGAGCCCCATGCTCCCAAGAATGGCCAGAAATCTCATTGTTCAGTTCTGTTGTAACTTTTTGTAACATTTCTGTATGGATGTTGGATACAAATAAGATCTCGATCAAAAACATGATTATGGCTTGTACTTGTTAAATTTATTGAAGCTAATCTGAGGTAATGGTATTTGAAATTTAATTCATTTTGTTATGCGTATCTAAACAGCTTAAAGCCCATAAAAGAGTAGACACCTTCTAGCAAAGCCTCAAAGGTTCTGGAATTTACCCAATAGTTCGTTAACTGAACAGCCCAAAACACCGAGAAGGTGCTAGATTTCTCCCCTGCATCTTATCCCACCTGTGCTACCAAGAAACAAGCAGCAAACTTTCTCAGCATCCAATCAACCTTCAGTTCCAAATTCTGATATCAAACCCCTACTTCAAACTCACGTTCCTTAGTAAAAATGTCGCTGATTCCCAGTTTCTTTGGTAACTCACGAAGCAGCATCTTTGATCCTTCTTGGGGCCCATTCAACGACTTTCCTTTCCCATCATCTATATCGTCACTCTCCTCTCAACTCCCTCAAGAAACTTCAGCTTTTGTTAACACCCGTGTGGACTGGAAGGAAACCCCAGAAGCTCACGAGTTCAAGGCCGATCTTCCAGGGCTCAAGAAAGAGGAAGTGAAGGTGGGGATTGAAGACGACAGGGTGCTTCAAATAAGTGGAGAGAGGAACATAGAGAAGGAAGACAAGAACAACACATGGCACCGTGTGGAACGTAGCAGTGGCAAGTTCTCGAGGAGGTTCAGGTTGCCGGAGAATGTGAAGATGGATCAGATTAAGGCTTCCATGGAGAATGGAGTTCTCACTGTTACTGTTCCTAAACCGGATGTTAAGAAACCTGATATTAAGGCTGTTGAAATTTCAGGCTAATTAATTAATGATATGGGGTTGTATTTGCATGAATACGCGATAAGAGGTAATATGATATACAATGTAATGGCTTTATATCCTTATAAATAAATAAAGTTTTCTTAATGTTATTGTGTCAAAAAAATTCTCCCATTTTTATTTTGAAAACCTGGATTCTATAGATATACGACCAGTATATCATAGTGATTGCATTTTGGCATTTGGGTTTCTAGTTTTTTTTAGGTTCATTGTTATTTTGTTTATTGTTTACAAGAGATTTTGTTTTCAAGAGAGATAATTACTTTATAACTATTGAGAAAATAAAATTCTCGATCCCTAATTTAGGGTGAGAGGACCTTATTTATAGTGTTGCATGAGTAACCTTACTCTTGTAGTAACTTTCTTATTGCATAACAACACGGACTTAATAGTAAATAAGTCCTTTTATAAGATATTACACGACCTTAAAGATAACTCTAACTGTTAATCTACTGTTAAGAAGCAACCCGAGCCACCCTTTTTTGGTATAACACATGGCCCAAACACTTGCCTGAGAAGGGAGGGCGAAACATCTGTCTTCAAATCTTTGAGTCTAGAAGTTATGCTTTAATTGCAATTGACTATAAATTGTTTGGTCAGACTTTTTGTAGTCTATGCAGGATAATATTAAACAAAATGACTGTATTTTGACAAGCTATTATGCTTTAACGGAGAAACTTCAATGGATAGTAGGTGAATGTTGATTTATTTAAGACTTATCATTTCCACTGGTAGACGGATTATTCAGAGAGAGACATGGAAGAGCAAGGACAGAGAGATCGGCAGATTGTTTTGGTTCCATGTCCATTCCAAGGCCACATAAATACTATGCTTAATCTGGGCTCCATCCTCCACTCCAAGGGCTTCTCCATCACAATTGCTCACACCCAATTTAATAGTCCTAAACCATCTGATAATCCTGATTTTGTCTTTTTACCCATTTCAGATGGCTTATCCTATTCCGATCTCTCCTCCAAAGGGATTGTAGATTTCATCTCATGTCTTAATATCAACTGCAAAGAGCCGCTCCTGGAATCATTGACTCCGATGATAGATGAAAAACAGCAACTTAAAGAGCTCCCCTGTATCATATATGATGAATACATGTACTTTGCCGAACAAGTGGCTCATCTTCTAAAGCTTCCAAGTATTATCCTATCCACGGGCAGTGCTGCCAATTTGTTAACATACTATGCTTTTCCTCGTCTGCAAAAGGACGGTTTCATTCCCTTTCAAGGTATGGTTGCTCAACTTCTTTTACTTGCGCTTTTACGTCTTGGTGATCAAAGCCATCTATAGTATCAACTGTAATCAAGAAGGTCTTGGGCTGTTATTTAATTGTATATAGATGTTTGCTTTATCAGAGAAAGAAATTTAGTTATGTAACTAGTAACCTTGTTTAAAACTGTTAATCAAATAATGATATCCGGTGATGCAGACGATATGGCACTGGACATGGTCCCTGAGCTTCATCCCTTCAGATTCAAGGATCTTCCTTTCAGATTCAAGGATCTTCCTGGAGCGAGTTCTGAAAATCTAGATGCCTTATCGAAGCTTATAGCAAGTGCACGCGACACAAGATCCTCGTCTGCCATGATTTTGAATTCCATGGAATACCTTGAACAATCATCACTGATTCAGCTCAAGCAGCAATGCCGCATACCACTATTCTCAATAGGCCCTTTGCACAAAACTGCTCCAGCTCCCTCCAGCAGCTTAGTGAAAGAGGAAGCAAGCTGCATGGCATGGCTTGACAAGCAAGCTCTTAACTCAGTTATATATGTAAGCTTGGGAAGCATGGTGTCCATGGACGAGAAAGAGCTAACAGAAATGGCTTGGGGCCTAGCCAACAGCAAGCAACCTTTCTTGTGGGTGCTTAAGCGTGGACCTCCCGGTTTATTTCATGGATCAGAGTCTACTGATTCGTTGCCTAATGGTTTCAAAGAAACCATTGGAGACAGAGGCTACATAGTTAACTGGGCACCGCAAAACGAGGTGTTGGCACACCGCGCTGTGGGAGGGTTTTGGAGTCATTGTGGTTGGAATTCAACGCTTGAAAGTATAAGTGAAGGAGTCCCAATGATCTGTAGACCATCTTTTGGGGATCAAAGGGTAAACACGAGGTACATTTGCCATGTATGGCGAGTTGGCTTTGAGTTGGAAAATGATTTGACGAGAGAGGAAATAGAAGGAGCCATAAAAAGGCTGATGACGGTAAAAGAAGGAGAAGAAATGAGACAGAGGGCAGTAGATATGAAAGTAAAAGTTGAATCTTGTATTAAAAAAGGGGGATCTTCTTATAATTCCTTGAACGAATTGGTCGACGAGTTGTTCTCCTTGTAAACACAACTCCAAAAGTCCAGAAGAAACACTGGCCAGAGAATTGAATTTTATCTTAGATTTTCTGTTCAACGTAATTTGAGTTGTCTTCCATGGTTGTATGTATCTGCACTTTTCTTTAAACGCACTGGATTTTTAATCCCTTCTTTTCTGTGACTTTCTTAACATCAACCAGCCAAAGGTTAAAGAGGAGATGAAACTCAAGAAAGTTTTAATCACAGGACAAAAACAAACATCACATTGCCATTAACAATACACTTCGGACAAATACAAGCATTACATTGCTATTAACAGTACACTTCTGCATTACGTCGAACACATCAGACACATTATTCATACACAATGCTCGATTACAGCAACAAACCCAAAACACATTAACACAATAACACTCTATCGCAGGAGAGAGGCACTTACATTAAGAACCCATATTTAATTTCAGCCAGAAATATCGATGGCCTTGACATTAGTTTTCTTCATCTCAACTTTAGGAACAGTAACAGTAAGAACTCCATTCTCCATGGAAGCTTTAATCTGATCCATCTTCACATTCTCCGGCAACCTAAACCTCCTCGAGAACTGGCCACTGCTACGTTCCACACGGTGCCATGTGTCGTTCTTGTCTTCCTTCTCTATTTTCCTCTGCCCACAGATTTGAAGCACCTTGTCGTCTTCAACCTCCACCTTCACTTCCTCCTTCTTCAGCCCTGGAAGATCAGCCTTGAACACGTGAGCTTCTGGAGTTTCCTTCCAGTCAACACGTGTGTTGACAAAAGCAGAGGTTTCCCGAGGGAATTGAGAGGTAAGTGAAGAGGAAAAAGAAGGGAAAGGGAAATCTTTCAAAGGATCCCAAACATCAAGAGAGAATGGATCGAAGATGTTTCCTCTTGGAATCAGAGACATTTTTCAGTTGAGTGAGAACCGAGAACTCAGAATCACGGAAAGCTTTTTAGTAAAGTTCTACTCGTGTTGGCAGAAGAGGCTGGATCGGGTACTTATAGTGGGTGGCAAGGGTATTCTAGTACTTTCGTGATTCTTTCGATAATATACTGGATTAGGCTTCAGTTCAGGAAGTATGAAGAATGTTCTGGAAGTTGATCAGATTTTCGTTACTTGGGCTTCTACAAGAGATTTTAGGCCCACAGGCCTTGTTAAAGGGCTTTCCCGTAAAAATAAATTTTGAGCTGAGTTAAAACTTTAGGACGACCTGTCGTTTCAAGCACGAAGTTAAAAATATGATTAAGAGCACAGGTTGATATATACTTTGTGAAGTTAATGCTAATTAATTTGAGCAGAGACCTTGCCACCAACACTCGATTTTCACTTTATTTATAGGATTAATGGAATAAAAATAAAATCACATTACACAAATAGATAATATATTTACGTGGTCTGATAAAATACCTAGAACGAAAATAATCTCAATTTCTAAATCTACCCTTACTCATAATATTTAATAACTTGTATATCAAATAGCTTGTGTTATCAAATTCTCTCGTAATCTTGAATTGGTTCTCACATATCCCATTAGTGGGGCCTCAAGTCGCCGTTGAACTTGGAAAATTTTCAATTGTACCCTTATACTCTATATTTTAACATTAGCACCCTTTATTTTATTTAATCAAAATTGCTTAAATTCAAGCATTATCACCATTTTTATTTTATTTTGTTTTCTGAAATATCAAATATATTTTAATTTTTTATAAAACAAATCCAAAATTATTTTATATACAAAGATTTATTAACGAAACTTGATGAATTAAAAGATCAATTTTTCATAAATGATGAGGCTTTGTTTGTTTCGTATTTGGGAATACTATTATTAATATTTCCAAAAAAGTTAAACAATAAAATGTCATTATTACCAAAATATTATTCTATATTTTTTAAACCTCCTAAATTTATTAATTTAACTAAACATCCCTAAATAATATTTTTAGAAATTGAAAAAATACTCCGGCCACCCTTCGACGGTGGTGGCCAACTGTCCGTATTTAATGGGTGGGTTGTGGATGTTTTTGTTAATCTTTAATATTTTATTATAATGGTGTTTAGTAAATAAATAAATATAAAGGATATTTTTATTAATTTTTAAATCCTACATCATAATATCTGTCTAATTTAATTTTTTTCAAAAGATTATTCTAAAAATTACCGGAATAAGCCTGAAATTTTTTACGCTTGCTCCCAGTCCCACTGAGACAAAATCATTGCCCCGACGGTGTGTAAGTGTTATTTTCTCTGTAGAAGAGAAAGGTAAAGCTGAAAATATGAAAACACAAAAACAATTTTTGGTAATTGTTGATTTATTTGCATTTCTGTACTGTTGACATACAAAATCTTGATGTCTTGAACGGAAAATTTTAATCGTGAGGTGGGCCGGTGGGGTGCTGGTGCTGCCCCGTCATACCAACACGGAGAGGAGCTAGAGCTTTTAGGGTTGTGGATTTCCCTCTGGTTTATTATATATAGAGTTAGTAAGCATATTTGAAATAACTGATCTGCGTTTCATGAAGGTTTAACAAACAGATGAAATCCATAGAAAGGATCTGTCAAAAGGGATACGATGGGTGTAATATGGTGAATATGGGAAATGGCCACACTATGATGAGACTGCTTGCATATTTGTCCGTTCTTTCTTCTTTCCTTTTGCAGAACTAGCCTCTGTGTATATCGATTTATCTGCTTTTTCATAAGTTATTTTGTTTCCTTCATAGGAACATCCCGGGTCCGGCATAATTAATGGTGTATATATTAACCAGCTGGTAACAGAAAAGAGATATCTTGTTTGCCTTTTTGTCTTTTGTTTTCTTCTTCTTCCTAAATAATATGGCGGGTGTTGTTTCTCGGCATCTTCCATGCATGCACTCAGGCGTATTATATTAAGTTTTGTTAAAAGATTCCAATGGTAGATAGGGTTTGGACTTTTTTTCATAGTCTCTGCTAACGCTCCACGTAGGGAGAAGACAAACATCAAACGATAAGTAACAGATTCTTAATTTCTATCATAGTTTATGAAGAAACCTAGAATGACAAGTGACATTTAATGCATAATAATTGTCAGAGTATAAAACATCTTAATCTCAATGTCCAAACTCTTCAGAATTTCCATCATCCAGCAGCAAATGGAAGCCCAGACAGACTTCTAGCTGTGGACATAATCTTATAAAATTGCATAATTGAGGAAGAAAATGAATTTGAAATCAACTTATCCGCATATCCTTCATGGAATCTCATAATAAATTCCTCAAACCAGTCAACATTTCCACATCAACTTCATCAACAATGAAATTTCCTGGTACTTTGTAAAACTTACTGTACTTAATCACTTTAAATAAATTCTTATATATATATACAAACCCATCAAAACATTAACTATACTATCAGATTAACACACATTAATTCTCTGCTTTAATTTTTTCATCATCAATGGCGTTGAAGGTTCTTTCTGCCCTTGACACTGCAAAAACCCAGTACTACCACTTCAAAGCTATCATTATTGCCGGCATGGGGCTCTTCACCGACGCTTATGATCTCTTCTGTATTCCTCCAATCCTGATACTGATCTCCCGGATATACTATGATGAGAAGAAAACAACAATAGAAAAAACAATCAATATTCCTAAACAAGTTATGACTATCATAATAGGTACAGCTCTTTTGGGGACTGTCATTGGTCAACTGATCTTCGGTAGAATGGGTGATCTAATTGGGAGACGGCGTGTGTATGGGCTTGCATTGATGCTGATGGTGATGAGCTCTATCGGATGTGGTTTCTCCATTTGTACCTCAAGGGAGTGTGTAATCGGGAGTCTTGTGTTTTTCAGGTTTTTGTTGGGTGTTGGGATTGGTGGGGACTATCCGTTGTCAGCAACAATCATGTCGGAGTTTGCTAACAAGAGAACACGCGGTGCCTTCATAGCCGCTGTGTTTTCCATGCAGGGTTTTGGAATTTTGGCAAGTTCAATCGTCACCGTGGTGGTTTGTCAGATATTTAAGGGAGTATCACATGCATCAAATATTGCTCCGGCGCCATCAAATGCGACGGTTGCTCTAGCGCCATCAAATTCCTCAGTTGATCTGGCTGGGGCCGACATTGCCTGGAGATTAATACTGATGCTGGGTTCAATCCCGGCTGCTTTGACTTATTATTGGCGCATGTTGATGCCCGAAACTGCTAGGTACATAAATATATTTCTCTTTTATATATTTATTTATATAATCGTTTACATAGAATATATGTTTGATTGGCATTTTATTTTATGCAGATATACAGCTCTGGTAGAACAAAATGCTCTGCAAGCTGCTAAAGACATGGAGAAAGTGTTACAGGTTTCAATGAGTCAAATTACAGAAGAGGTCCCATTGGAACCAAGACCACCATCTTATCCTCTCCTATCCAAAAAATTCCTTCGCCACCATGGCCGTGATCTCTTCGCTAGTTCCACGTCATGGTTCCTCCTTGATATCGTCTTTTACAGTAGCAACCTCTTTCAATCCAAAATTTACCACAAGTACGTTGATAAATGGACCAATCCCTATGATGAAGTGATCAGAGTTGCCAGAGTCCAGGCTATTGTTGCAGTCTGCGCAACCATTCCAGGTTACTATGTCACTGTCTGTTTAATTGATCGGATTGGAAGAGTCAGAATCCAATTCCTTGGTTTCTTCTTTATGGCCATAGTTTATTTGGCCATTGGAATACCTTATCAGTATCACTGGTACAAAGAGGCAGATTTCTGGTTTATGTTCCTCTATGGCCTCACTTTTTTCTTTGCAAATTTTGGACCCAACACTACCACTTTTATTGTGCCTGCTGAACTATTTCCGGCTAGATTTAGATCAACATGTCATGGCATTTCAGGAGCCATAGGAAAGGTGGGTGCCTTAATTGGGACAGTTGGATTGTTGTGGGTTATAGACGAAGATGAGGATGGTTACCCAAAACCCGAAGGTATGACAAAAGCATTGATCACGATGGGTGGGGTTTGTTTTTTGGGAATGGCAGTGACGTATTTCTTCACTCGGGAAACTATGGGGAGATCTCTGGAAGAGAATGAGAATGAAGATGAATCAAGTGAATTATGTTTCTTTAGATGTCTAACTGGTTCTTGTATCCAGCGGACTAACTCGTCTCCCAGTGAAGTTGCAGCCGCTTAGCAAGGCCAAGCTCAGACTCTCAATTTGTACCTGTTTTGTAAAAATCAAACTCCATCTATATCTTTTAAGTAGTAGTTAGGCCAAAGAGACTATTTGTGATCGATAGAAGTTTCTTTCAGGAAGGGTGCAGTTCATGCAGTATAGCTTGAAAACCTTTGCGCATACTCATGTATAATTACTTATGTATTGTACTTTGCATATTATAATGAAGGCTACAAGATAAATATATAGGATTTTTAAGAACATACAATTATCTACATCTTACTGGAAAGCAAGAGAATAGTTCGATAAAATTAAACTGAGAAGATGAGCTTTGTTAATTCATTCAAGGAATTGTAAGAAGAACCGCCTTCTCTAATACAAAGTTGAGCCTTCGCTTTAAAATCCAGTGCCATACGCCTCATCTCCTCTCCTTCTTTTCCCACCATCAGTCTTTTAATGGTTCTCTCTATCTCCCCTCTTTCCAGACCATTTTCCAACTCAAGCCCAACTTTCCATACATGGCTGACATACCTTGTGTTTATCCCTTGATCCCCAAAAGATGGTCTACAAATCATTGGAACCCCTTCACTTATGCTTTCAAGTGTCGAATTCCAACCACCATGACTCAAAAAACCTCCCACCGCGCTATGTGCCAATACTTTCTTTTGAGGTGCCCATTTCACTATGCACCCTCTTTCTCCAACAGTTTCTTTGAAACCATAAGGAAATAAATCACTAGATTCTGATCCATGAACTAAATCGGGTCTAAGTACCCACAAGAAAGGTTGCTTGCTATGGGCTAGGCCCCAAGCCATTTCTGTTAGCTCTTTCTCATCCACGGATACTACGCTGCCCAAACTGACATATATAACTGAGTTGTGAGTTTGCTTGTCAAGCCATGTCATGCAGCTGGTGTCCTCTTCCAATAAGCTACTCGAGGAGGCTGGAGCTATTTTGTGCATAGGGCCTATTAAGAAAACTGGAACTTCACATTGTTGTTGGAGTTGTGCCAATGATGATTGTTCAAGGCAGTCCATGCTATTACAAATGATGGCTGAGGATGTTCCTATGTTTCGTGAAGTAGATATTAGCTGCAACATGGCATCTGGATTTTTGAACTTGGAAATGGATAAATCTTTGAATCTGAGGGGATGAAGCCCTGGCACTAATTCCAAATTCATAGAATCTGCACCAAAAAGTGGTAGTCTCAGGTATTAGAAATCGTATCTGCATCAATTCATTGAAGTTAAGGCTAAGTTCATTACCTTGGAAAGGAATATAACCTTCCTCTTGGAGCCGAGGATATGCATAGTAACTTAGCAAATTGGTCGCACCAGAAGTGCGTAACATAATGCTTGGTAGCTTCAGATTGCAAGCCACTGCTTCTGCAAAGTACATGAGTCCATCATAAACGACGCAGGGAAGCTTGTCGTGCTGATCCTGTTCTTCTATGATCCGAATCAACACTTCCTGGAGTGGAGCTCTGCAGTTTAAGTTAAGAAAAGACATAAAAGCTAAAATATTATCTGGGAAATTACTACTGTTCGATGAGCCTTCTGATAATGATAATGGTATGAAGAGGAAGTCAGGATGTTTGCAAGTGTCAGGAAATTTGAATTGGGTGTGAGCAACTGTGATGGAGAAGCCCTTGGAGTGAAGAATGGTGCCCAGCTGAAGAATAGGATTGATGTGGCCTTGGAATGGACATGGAACTAGAACTACCCTGCGTCTTCTACAGTCTTGTTTTTCCATCTCTCTGGGTTCTGGGAGATTTTCTCTGTTGCAAATTTTATGTAACACAATTGAAGTCAAATTAGCATCTGTTTATTATATAGACAAGACGGCAAGCATAACATTAGACGACATAGATACCATCACCATCTGAAAAGAGACAAACTTCACTCTTATCGAACTGTTTATTAAACAAGGACAATTATTATAGCCTTCATGGACGGCAATAATACTAGGATTTTCCTTTTGTTTTTGCTTTATGTCTGTTCATGCCTATCTTGGACACCAACTAATTGTCACGTGCGTATTATTGATTGGTAGATTAACACGTGATAATGAATATATGAAATGAAATAAATGCATAGAAAGCTTTTAAAGTGGTTCGGATGCTAAGGTAGCAAGTCCTACGTCCACTGATTTGTATTGATATTAGTGTGGGTCAGGTCGCAAAGCGGACTGACTTACAGAGGAATTATGAAAAGTAAATATGTTTACAGGAGAGAGAGTCTTTGTAAAAATGGCCGAATCCCCTTAATGAAGGGGTCTTCTTCATTTTATATCAAACTGAAGCGTGTAATCATCATTAAATCCATGGATTGGTGTGATTGTCAAGATATAATCCGACTTTACGTCCCATTTCCCCCTTCCCAAGCTGACTTCGCATGATTTATTACAGGGAAATGGACGTGTGTGAGCTCCATATCATTTGGCAGGTCTGACGTGTGCGTGTTGCTCTAACGGAAGCAGGTCACCCTTCACGTGACTTTTCCACATCAGCCCTTTATTTTCCGAGGCATAACAATGTCAATGTTATTTCCATCTTTTAAACTACCCTTCGTAATTGTGAAGCAAAATGCTCCCGTCCTTGTAATATGGACCGATTCAACCAACACTTCTACCTACGAAAAGCGTATATAAAATTTACCCCGCTTCGAACATTCATGAGTACAAAATTTGGTCAATACAAATATTGTGTAGAAATTTAGTACAAATGAGACCATTTAAGAAATACTTGTTGAAATTTGAAAATATAATTGAAACCAAGATTCTGATTACCTAATTTCGTTGACTTAAAGTTTGAGCCTCATGTGATGAAAGTAATCGGGGAAGAAGGAAATTATAGAAAAAGACGTGACTTCAATTAGAATAGTAACATATTAATGGGTTATACCGTATAAAGACCAATCTCATATATAAAGGCCAATTTACAGGACTAAACTCTCGTAACCACGATCCAAATATTATACGACAATGTTGAAGCGATCGGGGCTACAATCATTATTTTAACCGAAATGTCAATGGTCTTAACATCGTGTTTTTAACTCCACTTTCGAACAAGAACACCGAGCACTCTATTCTCCTTTGAAGCCTTAACCTCTTCAATTTTCAAATTCTCGACATTTTTTGGGTAATCGGGGTGTTCAGGGCAAAGACACTTCAACTAATCCCCTCAGCCTATTAAATACCCTACAAGCTTAAAAAACTAAGTTAGCCACAATATTATTGTGATAGGTGGCATCAAAGTTTGAACCTAAAAACTCAAATGATTGGACAAACCTACTTGACCAGGCTAACCCCTTAGGGTTGGCAACCCAGACCTTCTTGAGAACTTGCCACCGCTACGTTCCACACAATGGCAAGTTTTTGTTCTTGTCTTCCTTCTCTATGTTCCTCTCTCCGCTTATTTGAAGCACCTGCCTTAAATCTCCACCTTCACTTCCTCCATCAATTTGAATATTGGGATAAAATTAAACTGTCTATAAAATTTGTAGTGATGTGGCATTTTTAAATGACACGTAGGAGTCAAAACTGGAGTTGGCTGGTCAAAGTGATTTGTTAAGACAAGAGGGGCGCTTCTCTTTTCCTTTGTTCCGAAACCTAAATCGAATTAGGTTTTGTGTGCGCACTCATTTCTCTCTTTTCTCTCTTGGTTAACAGAGAGAAACTAGTTAGAGGTGTTTGTCTTGGAAATCCAATACCCGTCCCATGGAATCAACGGTGATGGTAGGTGTGGAGTCTCTTTCGTTATAGCCTCTACTGCGTATAAATGCATCTGATTTTCGCTTTGGAGTGCAATGTATGAGTGGTGAGAGCATCCGGGTATACGGGTGTGTAATCGAGGGTTTGTATCGGGTTGATGCCTTGGTGAAAAGGGGTGAGCCGATTCTTCTGTAAGGTTTCTCAAACTCATAGTAAAATACTTTTCTGTTGCCTTTGAAGAGTGGATGTAGGTAATCTTTCGACCACGAACCACTATAAATTGGTGTCTCTCTTGTCTATTTTCTTTTACTGTTTTTATCTTCACTTTTATACTCGTTATGTTTTGATCTGGACTATTGCATGATTCACTTTTTTGGGTCTGTTTTACAACATATGGTATCAGAGCTTTGTTGTGGAGTACCTAGGTTCATTAATTCTAGGTTGTGAGATCCAATTTTTAATCTGTAGTAATCTAGGGTTTTCTACAGTTCTGTCTACTAATTAGGGTTTTTCGGTTGGTCTCTAAAATTTGGGGCTTTTAGTTTCTAAGTCACTAGGAAGGTTAGAAACTTAGAAATGTCTAAGTATGAACTGGAGAAGTTTACAGGAGATAACGATTATGGGTTGTGGAAGATGAAAATGAGAGCTGTCTTAGTCAAGGATGGGTTATCTGCTACCTTAGAGGGTGAGGAGAGTTTACCCTGAAAGCTTATCGAAAAAGAAAAGAAAGAACTTCTAGATAAGGCTTACAGTTCTTTAATCCTAGGGCTAGGAGATAAAGTTCTAAGAGAGGTTAAGAAAATGAATACACCAGCAGAGATTTGGGAAAAATTAGACTCCCTATACCTATCTAAGTCTTCACCAAATAGGTTAGTTCTAAAACAAAAATTTTTTAGTTTTAAAATGGATGAAAACAAGGTCTTAAGTGACAACATAAATGATTTTAGAAAACTGATTCAAGACTTAGAAGGCCTCAGTGTTACCATTGAAGATGAGGATCAAGCTGTAATTCTTCTGAATTCTCTTCCCAAAAGTTTTTCAAATTTTGTTGATACTCTGAAGTATGGTAGACAAACTCTAAAGCTAGATGAGGTTGTGGTAGCTATTACTACTAAGGATACTGAGTTTAGGAAGGAGGGTAAGTTAGATGGGGAAGGTCTGAATGTCAGGGGTAGGTCTGAGAAAAAGGGGTTTAAGAAAGGTCATTTTAGAAACAGATCCAAGTCAAAATCCAAGTTTGTCAGGAAGTGTTTCCACTGTCATAAAGAGGGACACTTCAAAAGGGACTGTCCAGATAGGAAGAAGAGATCAGGGGAGAAAGAGGCTAGTGGTAGTGTTGATATAGCCTCAGATGGTTATGAAAGCTCTGATGTCCTTGTAGCTTCTGATAGGGAATCTGAATCTGAGTGGATTTTGGACTCTGGTTGCACTTTTCACATGACTCCAAATAGGAGCTCTCTTATGAATTTTCGAAAGTTAGGATCTGGCAAGGTTCTAATGGGAAATAATGCAGTATGTAGTGTATTAGGCATTGGGGATGTGAGATTAAGTCTTCATGATGGTAGTTCTAGAATTCTTTCGAAGTTAGGTACATACCGAGTTAAAAAGGAACCCTGATTTCCTTAGGTAGTCCTGGACTCTAATGGTTTTAGTTACAAAGCTCAAGGTGGAGTCATGAAAGTTACAAAAGGGTCCTCCCCGGTGGTTATGAAAGGAGAGAAAAGGAATGGTCTATATGTTTTGAATGGATCCACCTATCGGGAACAAGCAGCAAGAATATCTCGTAAACCTAATCAAACCTCTATTTGGCATAAAAGGTTAGGACACATTAGTGAGAGAGGCTTAATTGAGTTAAGTAAGCGAATGCTTTAGGGGGATAGGATTGAGAAACTTGAATTCGTGATCATTGTGTTTATGGGAAGATGAGTAGAATCGTGTTCTGTGGGAAACCACTGTTCTAAGGGTATCTTAGAATATATTCACTCTGATGTGTGGGGGCCAACCAAACATCCATCCTTGGGAGGATATAGATACTTCATTAGCATTATAGATGATTTTTCTAGGAGAGTCTGGATCTATTTTCTAAAAACCAAAGATGAAGCCTTTAGGAAATTTAAGGATTGGAAGATCATGATTGAGAACCAATCTGGGAAGAAAATCAGAAACTAAGAATAGATAATGGGCTGGAGTTCATTAATGCAGAGTTTGATAATCTGTGTAGGGAGAGTGGAATTCTAAGACATAGAACAGTTAGATACACACCTCAGCAAAATGGTTTAGCAGAAAGGATGAATAGGACCATTCTTGAGAAAGTTAGGAGCATGCTATCTGATTCTAGATTACCTACTAGGTTCTGGGCAGTGTTTCGCTCACAGCAGCTCATTTGATTAATAGGAGCCCATCCTCAGCCCTTAGCTTTAGAACACCTATGGAAAAATGGTCAGGGTATCTTGCTGATTATAGAAACCTTAGGGTGTTTGGATGTACTGTTTTTGTGCATGATAAAACTGATAAGCTAAAACCAAGGGCAATCAGATGTGTTTTCTTAGGATATCCTGATGGTATAAAAGGCTATAGGTGTTGGGATGTTGTAGGACAAAGGTGTATAATCAGTAGAGATGTTAGGTTCAAGGAGGATGAAGTGATTGGCCTAAATCGATCGGGTTTGAGTGAAAGTGAAAACACAAGAAGGCGTAATCCATAAACCTAGAGTTAGGTGAAGAAAACCCAAACTCGGACAAGATCGAACTGCACACAATACTGATGATCAGCCTGTTGAAGATGAACCTACCATAGAGGACTGTGATGAAAATGATAGAGTTGAAACTGATTTGCAAAACTACCAACTAGCTAGGGATAGAGAGAGAAGAGAAATCAAGTTGCCTAGGAGGTACTCACATGCTGATATAGTTGCTTTTGCCCTTCAAATTGTCAAGACACTGAGGAACCTAGAACTATTAAGGAAGCCATGAGTTGTAGGGAATCTAGGCAATGGAAGCTAGCTATGCAAGAAGAATTTGATTCCTTAATTAAAAACCAAACCTGGATTTTAATTAACAAACCTAAGGGCAAAGCAGGTGGTAAAATGTAAATGGGTTTTTAAAAGGAAGGAAGGCATACCGGGGTAGAAGCTCCTAGGTTTAAAGCGAGGTTAGTGGCCAAAGGGTTTACACAGGTTGAAGGGGTGGATTACAATGAGATCTTCTCACCTGTGGTGAGACATACAACCATTAGGATACTATTGTCTTTAGTAGCTCAGTTTGGCTTAGAATTAGAACAGCTGGACATCAAAACAGCCTTCTTGAATGGTGATTTAGAGGAGAAAATTCTGATGGAACAACCCGAATGCTTCGAAAGGGGAACTAAAAATCAGGTATGCTTGTTAAAAAATCCTTGTATGGCTTGAAGCATCTCCAGCGGTTGGTATAGGAAATTTGATTTTTTCATGTTAAATGCTGGGTTTATCCGAAGCAGTTTTGATGGTTGTTTTTATTTCAAATGTTTATACGGAGAATGCTATATATATCTGTCACTGTATGTGGATGATATGTTGCTAGCTTGTAAGGATGTCTCAGAAATTGATAAATTTAAGGGAGAAATGAGTAAACATTTTGATATGAAAGATCTAGGACAAGCTAGGAAAATTTTGGGTATGAACATTGAGAGAAATAGGAAAACTGGAAGCCTCATCCTGTCACAGAAAGAATATGCTGAAAAACTGATCAAGAAGTTTAATATGATTGACTCTAAGCCTGTTAAAACACCTTTAGGTCAACATTTTAAGCTTAGTGTAACCCTAAAGGTCTTGTCCTCCGAAGAAGATAAGGAAGAAATGGCTAGTATACCATATGCCAATGCCATAGGAAGTCTAATGTATTTGATGGTGTGCACCAGACCAGACTTAGCTTTTGCTGTTAGTGCAGTTAGTAGGTTTATGAGTAATCCGGGAAAACCTCATTGGGAAGCTGTTAAATGGATCCTTAGGTATGTGAAGGGTACTCTGTCCACTGGCATAGTTTACAGTAGGGTAAAAATTCTGGAAAATCCCATCATGGGATGTGTAGATGCTGATTATGCTGGAAACATTGACAATAGGAAGTCCATGACTGGTTTCTGTTTTTCTATTTGGAATAACTTGGTTTCCTGGAAAGCTAATCTGCAGGCTATTGTAACTTTGTCCACTACCGAAGGAGAGTATGTTGCAATCACAGAAGCAGTCAAGGAGGCCATGTGGCTAAGGGGGATGCTGATTGAAATGGGACTGATCCAGCAGCATGTTCCTATTAAAAGTGATAGTCAGAGTGCTATTTTTCTGTGTAAAAATCAGGTATTTCATGAGAGGTCGAAGCACATTGATGTTAGACTTCATTTCATAAGAAACTTGATAGAAGACAAAGTTATCAAGGTGGAGAAAATCCCTGGTAAGGAGAATCCAGCAGACATGTTCACCAAGACAGTAACCTTAGACAAGTTAAGGCTCTTCAAGAGCCTTCTGCATATCGAAGAGAATTAAGAAGAATTTTCAGGGGCAACTAGAAAGGGAGAAGATCAAATGCCAAGGTGGAGATTTGTAGTGATGTGGCATTTTTAAATGACACGTAGGAGTCAAAACTGGAGTTGGCTGGTCAAAGTAATTTGTTAAGACAAGAGGGCGCTCGTCTTTTCCCTTTGTTCCGAAACCTAAATCGAATTAGGTTTTGTGTGCGCAGCTCATTTCTCTCTTTTCTCTCTTGGTTAACGAGAGAGAAACGGTTAGAGGTCTTTGTCTTGGAAATCCAATACCCGTCCCATGGAATCAACGGTGATGGTAGGTGTGAGTCGTCCCTTTCTGTTATAGCCTCTCGCTCGTATAAATGCATCTGATTTTCTGCTTTGGAGTGCAATGTATGAGTGGTGAGAGCATCTCGGGTATACGGGTGTGTAATCGAGGGTTTGTATCGGGTTGATGCCTTGGTGAAAAGGGGTGAGCCGATTCTTCGTAAGGTTTCTCAAACTCATAGTAAAATACTTTTCTGTTGCCTTTGAAGAGTGGATGTAGGTAATCTTTCAGATTACCGAACCACTATAAATTGATGTCTCTCTTGTCTATTTTCTTTTACTGTTTTTATCTTCACTTTTATACTCGTTATGTTTTGATCTGGACTATTGCATGATTCACTTTTTTGGGTCTGTTTTACAACATTAAACTGACAAGATG
>CM047746.1:27369041-27403977 GCA_026225825.1 Pistacia integerrima
GTGGATTGTCTATATGAAATAATGAAATTCATGTAAACGTAATGCAGTTTTGCTAATAAATAATAATGTATGTTAGATATTTTTTTTTTTCTTTTCTGGTTTTAATTGTTGTTCTGGGAAAGCAAGTACAATAATTTAAAAAAAAAAAAAAAAAAGAGAAACAGTGAGGTCCACCAATACCTATCTTTTATCTTCTTGTTTGGTACTACTTACATGCGATTTAAGTCTCCAGCAGTCCTTAGAGCTCCGCCTCTGAGCTTCTGTCAAACCCAATTTATGATCATTCCAGTCTCAGAACGAAAACCTGGACTAGCCATCTATTCATTCAAATCTTCTATCACTTGTATGATCCAGTTAATTAAATTAATGTAAGTTACAAGAAGAGGGGAACACTCGACAATTAATTACACGATCTGTCACGGCTTAGAATCAATATAGCAAAGTTCACTTTAAAAAATAATTCAAAAATATTGTGAGAATTTCTTATAATATAATTTTTTTAATTGTGATTTAATTAAACAAATTAAGATTTTAAAATATGGATTAATAAAATATTTAAATATATACCTGTTTGATGAAACATGATATATCACAGCAAACATTTGGTCTTTTAACTCCTTAATCCATCATTTACTCTGGCAAGCTATAAGGGCTGGTTTGATCTAATATTTTTCTAAAGGAATATCATGATTTTTCTACAATCTCGCCATATATCTTATATCAAGATCCTACAAATATTTCGGGCTTATTGTAATCATAAATTGTAGCTTAATATACTTTGTTATTAAATAATGTGGGTTGACAGTAGAAGTGGCTTTTGGGTTTACTGGTCCGTAATGAGAGAGACAAGTAAAACATTATGTATTGGCTAAGTCTCTTTTTCAAAACTAATTAACGTATGTTTTACCCATTTGAAAGCTGTCATTTAGAGTAGTTTTTGGAGAGAAAGACCAGACAAGGATTCAACAAATCTTGCACACATCATGGCTCAGACATGTATTCCTAAAACCTTAAATCTGTTAATTCATTGTTCTACTATCTATGCATGATCTTATAATCATTTTGGATGTTGAATTTTCGCGTTTTCTAACAGTGTCTTCTTCGAGTACTAATATTGTTGTTCCATCTTATTGTAAGAAGGCTTCTCATTTTGGTGTACCATTTTTTAAGTATCCAAAATGTTCTTCTTGTTGTAGTTCACAAATAAGTGTACCAATATTTCTAATAAAAATATCTTGTTATGCCATAGGCTGGGACACCCTTATATATATGATTAAATTCTAAAGCATGTTGTTTCTAAACTGCACTCTTTTACGTCTTTTGTGCACAATATTTCATGTTGCATGTTCAACTAGTAAAATGTAAATATCAATCTTCTTTTCCTCTCTATTTGAATCAGTCTTCTCTTACCTATAGAGAGATGTTCTCCAAAGAAGGTTATAGATATTTATCTTCTCTAGTGATCTCTTGGGTTTATCGTCGGAAAATAAAAATGTGATCTAGCTTTGTCCAACCAAACAAGGGAATGGGTTTATTCCACCAAACCAAACACCCCCATAGTTCCCAACCTAATATCCACGCAACTATGCTCAATTCGACAAAGACTTTAAGTCTTCAATGCTAATCAATTCACTTTTCTCTAAAAGATTGATTTTTTCTTAATTTTGAAGAGGTGGTGACGTGACTAATCTCCATTTCTAAACCACGAATTCAACCATCAAACTTTACTTTTTTTTTTTTTTTTTTTTTTAAGCCTCTATGTCCCACACTTGGAGGTATAAGACTAATTTTCGATCGGACTTGGGTAAACATCCCTGGCTATGAATTGCTTTTAGAGAGATTCAAACTCTTCACATTGTAGGTAAAATTCGTCCACTATAAGTCCAATTACTAGCTATAGTGTATACATATATTCACGAAAATTATAGGATGCGAACGTTTTAAGATTTTTAACGTGAGAAACAAATATTAATGTATTGATCATTGGATTTTGATTTTGATTTTGGCGTTAAACAATGTTGCTTATTAATTATTATCAATGTTGCTTATTATTAACTTAGAAGTAGAATATATTTAGAGGCCAAATAATAGCGACTTTTCTTTTGGCCCTAGCTTAAATTGACATATAGACTTTCTAGGTAAAGAGCCATACAAAAATAATTGATGGCAATTTATTTGCTTTTGTCACTTCAAAGAGTTCAATGAATTTGGGCCAGATATTTTGTCTACTTGTTGCAGAATAAAAACTATCAAAGTGATATTCAAAGATTTTTATGGAGAAAATATATATACCAATATCTTTTTTATTAAATATGAACTTGCAGAGAAAACATGTGTGAAAAGTTTCAAAGTTTGAGAATAGGTATTACAAAGGAACCTTTCAATGAGAATAAAAGGTTTCTAAAAGAGATGGATTCAGGATGTGTACCTTCTTCTGGCTTATGTAGCTCAATAAATTATAGTTGTGTTATGCCTAAAAAATCAGGGCTGACATGAGCTTATGCCAGTAAGGGCCAATTAGAGTTCAAGAAGGCTTTTGTGCCGTCTAGACGTTGCCACGTCGCTCAAGAACGAAAGAGGTAAGGTTATCGTCAGTGTGACAGGTGAATGCCAGACTTGTGAGTGGCTAGGAATTATCCACCTGCCCAAGCCGTATGCGATTTAAGGATGTCTCCCGTGCAGACAACCAATGAGAAGCGGGTTAGGAATTGTAACACACCTGCCCGACTGCAGAATCATGATTACTACCTTGAATCCCCCCAACTATAAATAGAGGGCTCCTCTCTCATTTATGGGATTGGCTCATCCTTAGTCTTCAAAAGCATACTCTCTCTCTCTCTCTCTCTGTATTTCGATTCTCTCGAGATTGTAATTCAGCTCGCTGTACGCGACCTAACTGTAACCATCTATTAATATAACCATAGTGGATGTAGGATTCGCCTTTGAGCATCCGAACCACTTTAAAAGTCACTTCTCATTTATTCTTTCATTGTACATTTCCATATCACGTGTAATTTCTAAATCCGTTTAGCACTTTGCATGTACGAGTCGTTGGTGTCAAAATCAAGTATCAACAAGTTGTAAGTTGTAACCTGAGGATGTCTTTCATGCAATTGTCAGCAATGCAGACTTTGATGGTTATAATTTTTGTTTGCTTTCATGTCGTGCAATTTTTTATAGCTAGACAATCAAACCCAACTCCAAATTGGACCATTATGTCTTTAAATGTTATAAAACATTGAAGCACACATTAATTTATGCCTTCTATGGTTAAATAAGAGAAATCGATCTCTCATTGCAGGCCTCTGCATGTTGCTTTCTGTGATGAAATGCGGATGCAAAATGCATATTCCTTTCAACTCTATTGGACTGTAGCTAGTTCTGATAAAACTTCCCATATTTTATTACTAGTTTCTACATATATAAACATATGTCAGCTGTGAACCATTTGGCCTACGTTTAACATGCCACATAGGTCTTTCGAGGAGTTATATATACTTCAATATATTATGAGGAAGACCAGACAAGGATTCAACAAATCTCGCACACATCATGGCTCAAACATGTAATCCTAAAACCTTAAATCTGTTAATTCATTGTTCTACTATCTATGTGTGATTTTATAATCGTTTTGGATGTTGAATTTTCGTGCTTTCTAACAGTTTCTTCTTCAAGTACTGATATTGTTGTTCCATCTTATTGTAAGAAGGCTTCTCATTTTGGGGTACCATTTTTTTAATCTCCAAAAGGTTCTTCTTGTTGTAGTTCACAAATAATTGTACCAATATTTCTAATAAAGATATCTTGTTATGCCATAGGCTTGGACACCCTTATATATATGATCAAATTCTAAAGCATGTTGTTTCTAAACCTCACTCTTTTAAGTCTTTTGTGCACAATATTTAATGTTGCATGTTCAACCTGTTAAATGTAAATATCAATCTTCTTTTCCTCTCTCTCTTTCTCAATCTAGGATATCATCTCTATTTGAATCAGTCTTCTCTGACCTATGGGGAGATGCTCTCCAAAGAAGGTTATAGATTTTCATCTTCTTTGGTTCTTTGGGTTTATCGTCTAAAAAAATGTGATCCAGTTTTTGTCCAACCAAACAAGGGAGTGAGTTTATTCCACCAAACCAAACACCCCCATAGTTCCCAACCTAATTTCCACGCAACTATGCTCAATCCGACAAAGACTTTAATTCTTCAATGCTAATCAATTCACTTTTCTCCACAAGATTGAATTTTTCTTAAATGAGGTGGTGATGTGACTAATCTCCATTTCTAAACCACGAATTCACCCATCAAACTTTTTTTTTTTTAAAGCCTCCATGTCCTCACACTTGAAGATATAAGACTAATTTTCGTTCAGGACTTGGGTAAATATCTTTGGCTATAAATTGCTTCTAGAGAGATTTAAACTCCTCACATTGTAGTGAAATTCGTCCATACTATACATTAACTATAGTATATACATATATTCACGAAAATTATAGGATGCAAACGTTTTAAGATTTTTAACATGAGAAAAAAATATTAATGTATTAATCATTGGATTTTGATTTTGTCATTAAACAATGTTGCTCATTATCAACTTAGAAGTAGAATATATGTGGAGGCCAAATAATAGCAACTTTTCTTTTGGCCCTAGCTTAAATTGACATATAGACTTTCTGGGTAAAGAGCCATACAAAAATAATTGATGGCAATTTATTTGCCTTTGTCACTTCAAAGAGTTCAATGAATTTGGGCCAGATATTTTGTCTACTTGTTGTAGAATAAAAACTATCAAAGTGATATTCAAAGATTTTTATGGAGAAAATATACACCAATATCTTTTTTATTAAATATGAACTTGCTAGGCAAGGAATTGCCTCAAAAAAAGCATCAGGGCATGTGCGTTGATGAAAGTCTCACAAACCTAGGCCAAATACAACCAAAACAGATAAACTTCATCACGTTTTCATTCTAGTTGTGCATCAATGCCAAAAATGAAAAGCTCTGTTCTTGTACGCTATTTGACGTGCACTGTTTAATTACCAATTAAGATGGTCACTGTTGATGTGTCGATGAGTTCTGTATTTATAAATTACTCCTTTATCAATAATATACACAACAAATATTCAGTGAGGCATCTGACTATCTGAGACAAGCAATTGATTCTAACTTGCAATTAATAGAGAGTTATAATCACAGACTGAGAGATGGAGAAGCAAGGAAAGAGAAGTAACCGATTGGTGCTGGTACCAGGATCATTCTAGGGACACCTCAACCCAATGCTTCAACTGGGCACCATTCTTTACTCTCAAGGCTTCTCCATCACAGTTGCACACACCAAATTTAACTCCCCCAACCCTTCAAATCACCCTGATTTCAATTTCCTAACCATCTCATATGCCGCGTATGATAGCGACCTCTCCTCAGGGAATATACTAGCTTTAATTTTGCGTCTCAATGTCAATTGCAAAGCTCCTTTTCAAGAATGTTTGGCTCGGTTGATGGGGAAACAGAATTCGGATGAAGAGAAAATCTCATGCATCATCTATGATGAACTCATGTATTTCTCTGAAGCAGTGGCTAATGAGATGAAGCTTCCGAGCATTATCTTGCGCACAGGTGGTATAACCGCCTTCATTTCTCGCGATGCCACTGTCCCACAGGCAGACGGTAACAATTTCTTGCAAGGTATGTGCCAAAGTCTGCTTGCTTAAAATTTTTTAATGAAACTTTGGTTTCCATTAAAAGACTTCACTTGAGATTATAATGCAAATAGTATCTAACACCACTTCAAATTACAGGTGTTGGATCAAAAGACATAGTGCCCGGATTTTATCCCCTCAGGTTAAAGGATCTACCTTTTTCGAAATTCGGGTCATTAGAAACTATGACACAAGTGGTGAAAGAGTTGCGCAATACTAGAAAGTCTTCAGCTATCATCTATAACACAATAGACTTCCTTGAGCAATCATCACTGGCGAGGACCCTACAACAATGCCACCTTCCACTCTTCTCCATAGGCCCTCTGCACAAATTTGCTCCAGCCTTATCAAGTATCTTGTTCGACGAAGATATCAGCTGCATGAGATGGCTTGACCAGCAAACTAATGATAACACAATAATATACGTAAGCTTGGGAAGCATAACACAGATTGATGAGAATGAGCTAGCTGAAATGGCGTGGGGCCTAGCCAACAGCAATCAGCCTTTCTTATGGGTGGTTCGACCGGGCTCAGTGCGTGGTTCAAAATGGATTGAGTCATTGCCTGAAGGTTTTGAAGAAGCTATCGGACAACGAGGGTGCATTGTGAAATGGGCACCCCAGAAGCAAGTGTTGGCCCATGCCAAAGTGGGAGGGTTTTGGAGCCACTGTGGATGGAACTCAACAATGGAAAGTATAAGTGAAGGTGTTCCAATCATCTGTAGACCAAACTCTGGAGACCAGAGGGTGAATGGAAGATATATAAGTCATGTGTGGAGAGTGGGATTGGAAATGGAGAATGAGTTGAATAGAAGGGAAGTAGAGAGAGCGGTGAGAAGACTAATGGTTGATAAAGAAGGATTGGAGATTAGGCAGAATGCCAAGGAATTGAAGGAGAAGATTCAACTTTGCGTTAGGGAAGGCGGCTCTTCTTACAATTCCTTGAATGAGTTAGTAAAATTCATCAAATCACTTTGATTGTATTTGAATTTGATTGCTTATAAAATCCCCAACACACTCCGGTTTTAGACCATCAGGGACAATTCTTCGAAGTCAGCAGCAATCAATCGAATACTCTAGCGTTCTTAGAAACAATATGGCGCTGATTCCAAGCTTCTTTGGCAACCAACGCAGCAGTGTCTTCGATCCCTTCTCTCTGGATGTTTGGGATCCATTTAAGGACTTTTCTTCACTCTCCACTCGTTTCCCTCAAGAAACATCTGCTTTTGTCAACTCCCGCATAGACTGGAAGGAAACCCCGGAGGCTCACGTGTTCAAGGCCGATCTTCCTGGGCTCAAGAAAGAGGAAGTGAAGGTGGAGATCGAAAATGATAGGGTGCTTCAAATTAGTGGAGAGAGGAATATAGAGAAGGAAGACAAGAACGACACATGGCATCGTGTGGAACGTAGTAGTGGGAAATTCTCCAGGAGGTTTCGGCTACCGGAGAATGTGAAGATGGATCAAATTAAGGCTTCTATGGAGAACGGAGTCCTTACTGTTACTGTTCCCAAGGTTGAAGTTAAGAAACCTGACGTCAAGGCCATTGAAATCTCTGGTTAAAACACTGAATGTTGTGTTGAAGAGCAATGCTATGGATTGTCTATATGAAATTCATGTAAACGCAATGGAGTTTTGCCGAGAATTAATAATGTTAATCGTTGTAATATTGAAATATAATACTGGATTTTTAGTAATTAATTAATTTATATATTGATTTTTGGGCATAAAAATTTTAGTCCTATTGGTTTGGGATAAGTAAAATGAGACCCAAAGCAGTCATAAAGTAACACTTGGGTCCATATATAATTTATAATTATATATTAACTGCCTAAACTACATCAGGGTACTTCAGTGTTTCATTTTGGCCATTAAGTAATAAACAAGATGAGTTAAGTTATTATATAACTTATAATAAAATTGATCTTAAAATCTACACAAGCAGACCGGTCTACACATGAACCAAATCCCAAGTTCCCAAGTCCCAACCAAGAAAAACCAACGAAATGGAACAATTTTTAAACCATATAGACCAGAGGGTGAATGCAAGATATATATAAGTCGTATTGAGAGTGGGGTTAGAATTGGGGAACGAGTTTGAATAGAAGGGAAGTAGAGAGAGCGGCGAGAAGAGCAATGGTTGACTAGGTAAAGGACTGGAGATTAGGCAAAACGCCAAGGAATTGAAGGAGAAGATTCAACTTAGCATTAGGGAATGTGGCTCTTCTTACACTTCCTGGAATGAGTTAGTAAAATTTATCAAGTCTTTAAATCAAATTATATATTCTGAAGTGAACAACTAGTATATTGTTTATCAAATTGTTATAATCTTAATACAAATAAAATTGATCTATGATAAAAATAAATAAAATGTTGTAGTTTTCACTACTAAAGAAGAATTGTGATCATCTCCTAACCTAAACGTTCGAGAAGTCCTCCTTTTTCTTGAAAAAAAATTCAAATTATAATTCATAGAAATGCACTTTAGTACCCAACTTATCAACCAACCAATCAGCAGGTTCATAAACACCAGGATCCTGCTCATTCAACAACCTGAGCTTCAATTGATTGTCGTAAAACTCCATTGTTGCGCTAGTCTCCTTGCTGTTAATTGGAAGAGTCTTTACTGCAGTGATGTGAGACAAAAGAATATCTATTTGTAAATCGCTTTCAGAAAATAAAGAAGGCTTTAACATAGAAAAATATCAATCACTAGAGATATCAAAGTGACATGTAATATTCTGCAACTATATGAAAAAAAATTACTTCTTCATATGGAACAGATCATATTTTCACCCCAACAGAAGGAAACGTAAACATATGTATGTTTATTTTATTGCTTGTAGAAATACAACATATATTTGTAACTCAAATTATATATATCCGTATTACCATTACTGTGCAAAGAAGAAATAGCACGCTACTGCAATGGTCTCAACCAATAGTTCAGCAGTGAATGTTGTAAAGTAGAGAAGTAAGAACAATTTTAGAGATTTTTTTTTTTTTTTAAGGGACTATTGAAAAAGAGAGCTACCCATCCTGGGATACCAAACCGCCTTGAAGTAATCCATAAAATCTGAGCCATCCACGAAGTCCTCCATGCACCACAGTAACGTGACCTTTACAGACGCCATTCACAGCCTGTCCAAGCTGTTTCAAAATCTCAGCACACATCTCTATATCTGAGCATCTCTCCACTAACTTCTTATGCCATGCATGGCGGACCCGCCAGAAAGAAATCAACAGAGAGCACTGAAAAACATCAGGACCAAATGAACACCAATACCTACTGAATCAACGGGATCACTTAAATACAGAAAATGAGATGTTTATATTAACCTAATGATCTTTTCTAGTCACATGTGAAAAATTGAAACCTCACATGAAGTCTAATATAATTATAATTAACTTTATATAAGAGCACAAGAATGTAATTTTTAGCCCCAATGTGATAGTCAATAGCTCCTATTATTAAGTGCGCCCTATTTATATTTTAAAATCTCCTTTTAATATTAAAATTACCCTTTTACACATAAATATGTTTTTTCTTTGAATAATACTTTAGGTACAAATGGATGAGTACTAATATGTGTACTAACTAAAGCATAGTACCCGTACTATGTGCATAATACGGATACTATGCTTTAATTAGTACACATATTAGTACTCATCCATTAGTACCCATAGCATCACTCTTTTTCTTTACACCCCATTTTTCTAATTTTTAGTTCATCTAGATTAATAGATTTCGATCATGGTAAATATCTATGCATTTAATTTTTGTTTTCCTCGTAACTCGTAAGTCTCCTAAACCCAAGATTTTGTCTTCTTAATTACTAAATAGCTTTGTAAAACTAACATCTGTTAAGTAAAAAATTATGTATTCCTAAAAAAACTCCAATAATTCTAAGAAAACTCTATCATGACGGAGAGAATCCATTAAATTGAAAGTTTTGCCCTTTTTTTTTAATTGGATTAATTTATAACTTCAAATTTAAAAAGAACAAACATACTTAAAATGCACCATTGTAAAGAAAGAAAAAAGATGAGGGTATAAAAGTATCGTATTCGGAATAAACCGAAAAATTTAAGTCTAATGGTGAAGTGAAAAGTGTTTTTTTTTTTTTTGCGAAAAAAAAAAAAGCAATTTAAAGAATAAACTATGAGTTTTAAAAGTTGCGAAACATAATAGATAAAAGGAAAATATAAAATAAAAAGGCTTTAATGAAAGCTTAACTTGATAGCCCATTCCAGAAGAAAGTCCAGAACTTTCTAGCAAGCCCGGAACTTAAGAACTTCTCGAATTTACCAGAAGGCCCCAGAGGCTTCATAACTGAACATTAGAGATTTTCGCGCGAAAGTACCAGAATTTTCCATTAGTCTTATAATAACCCCAACCCTCTCTCGTTTTAGACCGTCGGAGACAATTCTTCAAAGTTGAAACATCAAAGTTAGCAATCAAATCTAATACTCTCGCATTGTCAGAAACCTTATGGCATTGATTCCGAGCTTCTTCGGCAACCAACGCAGTGGTATCTTCGATCCCTTCTCTCTGGATGTTTGGGATCCATTCAAGGACTTTTCTTCACTCTCCGCTCGTTTCCCTCAAGAAACATCTGCTATTGTCAACACGCGCATAGACTGGAGTGAAACCCCGGAGGCTCACGTGTTCAAGGCCGATCTTCCTGGGCTCAAGAAAGAACAAGTGAAGGTGGAAATCGAAGATGACAGGGTGCTTCAGATTAGCGGAGAGAGGAATATAGAGAAGGAAGACAAGAACGACACATGGCATCGTGTGGAACGGAGTAGTGGGAAATTCTCCAGGAGGTTTAAGCTACCGGAGAATGTGAAGATGGATCAAATCAAGGCTTCAATGGAGAATGGAATTTTGACTGTTACTGTTCCTAAAGTTGAGGTTAAGAAACCTGACGTCAAGGCCATTGAAATCTCTGGTTAAAACACTGAATGTTCTGTTTAGAGCAATGCTACGGATTGACTATATTAAATTCACATGAATGCAATGGAGTTTTGCTAAGAATTAATAATGTAAACCGTAGTATAATGACAATTATAGTATTACAAGATCTAATGTTTTCTGTGATTCGAAGGTTGTATGAATAACGTTATTTATAAACCTTGATGGCCTTATGAGTTATTGAGATGTTATTTCATTGTAGATAATAGTCTATTCTAATTTTACTAATGTTACCACCCATTGGTAGCCCAACGGTAAGGGCGAGCCCACGAGGTTGTGAAGGGTTTCAATCCGCAGTCCCAGAATTCTCCGTTCTTTCTCATAAAAACCCTAATAGACTCTCGTTTGAGACCATCAGAGACAATTCTTCAAAGTTGAAGCATCATACTCAGTAATCAAATCTAATACTCTCGGTATTCTTGGAAACCATATGGCACTGATTTCAAGCTTCTTCCGGAACCCACGCAGCAGTATCTTCGATCCCTTCTCTCTTGATGTTCGGGATCCGTTTAAGGACTTTTCTTCACCTTAAAACCTTAAAAACCCGTTTGGTATGTCCAACTGCTAAGGTATCTCCAATTGCTATGTCAGCACCTCTTTTCATCTTCAAAACCCTAAATTTGCGCAAGCTAAAATCCAACACTTTATGGTATCTCCAATTCCTTTCAACTATATTTCCCTCTATTCAATTGGGTCTTCTCTTTAATTTTAAGGTTGGTTTGGTTTTTAATGTTTTCTGCATTTTTTATTTGGTTTTTTATTTCTGTTTGGTTGCTGAGAAAAAAATGCGAAAAAGTGGAGATTTTTTAAGCTTATGGGTTTTGTAATTTGGGCGATGAGAGTGCTGGAAGTAGAAATATTAGTTTTTAAATTGTTTAGTTTCCGTTTGGTAGCTAAGTGAAGGAAAGTGGGAGGACGCAACGGGAAACGTTCAAACGGCATTTTGTGCTAAACCTTAGCTGCTGTTTGATCAGGGTTCAACGTTAGAATATAGCAATTCGGGGATTTCTTCCCTAGTTCGGGGCGGGGATATATTCATCTAACGGGGACGGGGAATGGGAAATCCGGGCCCCCGCACCGTTGCCATCCCTACTTGTCTTTACTCTGTGCCGTTAAAAATTGTAACTCGTTTGGTGCAACAAATTGTAGTTTGACATATTTGTTTGGCTTTGCAAACTTCCCTCTTTCAAAGTCGCAAGCTTATCACGCTCCCTATAGCTGTGTGACCAAAGGTTTAGCTCTTCTGTATATTCTTTCAAATCTTTTATTTTGCGTTTTTTTTTTTCTCTTTCTATTTTTAATATCATTTGAAACCGAATATAACTAGTCGTATGATACGTTGTTTTGTTGAACCCACGAAACAAGCCTATAGGCCACATGGGTTATTAAGAGTTTATGTTGTAGGTTTGTATTTTCACTTTTGCATGTAAACTGTTTGTCAAAATGCATAACTAACTGATGGGATTGTGTTTGAAGTTTTTTTTTTTTTTTGTTTTTCCCTTGACAGTGATTCTCTGTGGTACCACTTTTCGTAAGATGCCCAGTTTGTGTGAAATGTTGGATCATAAGTGGAAACTCTTGAAGATTGTTGATTCTTTTTTACACAAGTAGTGCTCGAATAATTTGTGAATGGTGTTATTGATTAGACTATGTAACAAAATGATTTCTTAAGCATGTGAAATTAATTTAATGTTTTTAAAAAGTTATTTGCCTGGTAATTGTATGTATAATATGGATATGGCACACTTGTCTTGGGTTTACATTTTGTTTTTCCCTGTAAATTAGCATTTGTTTAATTGCTGGTTGCTTCTTGTTCTGACATTAGAATGTCTGATCTTGAATACCAGAACAGTTCTTATGAGAACAATGCTGCCTAGACGAATTCGAAGCCTTGTGAATTTGCATGATTTGGTTATGCAAAATTCTAATGGAAACATTATTGGTATAAATAAGTTAAAGCATCCTTGTGGTATGTACTCTACTGGGTCGACCCGCCCAGAGTTCCCTAGGAAGCTTAAGAAAAATGAGCGGAAACCATTGGTCACAAGTATTAATGAACTTAAGCGTTTAGCTAGAAGGGAAAAGAAACAGCGGCAGATGGTGAAAGAGAAGATTCTACGGCCTCCAGAAAATGGATTATTGGTCAAGGAATTGATACCAATTGCTCATGAAGTTTATGCAGCCAGAACTGAATTATTTGCTTCTGTTTCAAAGATTGTTGAGAGTATCTCCATATATACATGCAGGTAAGCACTCAGCTTTCTTAATCATTGTCTAAGAGACTAGACTATTGAGTATAGGAAGTTGTGGATAGGCATCATCTTTTAATAATTATGCCCTCTGTACTTTGGTTTGTGGAGTTTGTGTTGTTTTTATTAAATGAGTTCGAAAAGTAACAGAAAATGTAGAGCGTTGTAGATTTTGATCATCTTTTTGTGGATATTGTCTGGAGGTCCTTTAGAGGATGAGTAATGATGTTGCTATTTTGTTTGTAATAAGCATGAATATTTATAATCAGAATTTATAGGTAACCTCTAATTGTAACTTTGTATTACATGTTCTAGCTTGTTCTAGAAACAGATGCCTAAAGTTTAAAAAATAACCATGTTATACATGTATGTATGAGCCATGTAAGAAAAGGAAGGCATATGATATGGAAGAATCCTACTTCTCTTGTGAGCCCAATCTATTGAAGTCCAAACTTAGGAACTCAGATTGAAAACAAAATTACATACAGTGATAAACTTGAAAGTGGAAAGGATAAAGCAGTGTAAATGGAAATTCTGGTTTTTTATTATTATTATTATTGATCTGATTGAGAGTTTGACATAAACTATTTTTATGATTGTTAACTTGTCTTTTGCAGCTTGTGTGGAGAAGTTCATGTTGGTCATCCACCACATAAGATCAGAACATGCAACGTTGCAGGTAGCCCAGCAAACAAAGAACACACTTGGAGTATTGGGGATATGAAGCATGTTTTGCCTCTTGTGGAATCTTTTCATCTATATGACAGGGTAGGGAGAGCTGTTTCTCATAATGAGAGGCTTGAAGTGGATCGGATTCCAGCAGTTGTTGAATTGTGCATCCAAGCAGGCATTGACATCCCTGAGTACCCTACTAGAAGAAGGATTTTTCCTGCTTACAATATTGCGGGTAAAGTTATTGATTTTGAGAAAAGGTTCCCAAAAGAAGTTGCAACTGGCAAAGGCATAGACACATGTGGATTTTTGGGTAAGAGAAAGAAGTCAAGTGAAGAAAACAAGCTTATGGACATGCTGTCTGATGATACACAAGGTTTTGTTGATTATTGATTTCCCTTTTCTTTTTTTTTTCCCCCTTGACATAAGTGATACTAGATTTTCGCTTTTCATCCAGAATTTGACTTTTGACTCTTCCCTGCAGTGCCAAAATATATTCAGTGTCTTAGATTACCCTAGACCCCTTCTTGTTGCTATTATCTTTTATTAATGACTTTGATAAAATCTACTTCTTCATTTTTTTCCCAATCTGATTCTCTAGCCGAGTGAAATTGGATAGAGTTATGTCCTCGTTTTTCAATGTTTTGTCATCTGGCTTAACGAATGTAGTTCAATGAAGGCATACTGATTTTCTGACATCCATACAGATGTTGCTGTTAGAGGTATGGAGGCATGGGAGAGAATGCGGTCAGGAGCATCCAAACT
This sequence comes from Pistacia integerrima, assembly GCA_026225825.1. Taxonomy (NCBI): domain Eukaryota; kingdom Viridiplantae; phylum Streptophyta; class Magnoliopsida; order Sapindales; family Anacardiaceae; genus Pistacia; species Pistacia integerrima. Next base: position 27,383,398 of record CM047746.1, read on the forward strand.
CATGCAGAAGTATGCTGTCCAAACCTGTGGATACTGTTCAGAGGTCCAAGTGGGGCCTAAGGGTCACAGAGTGAGGAATTGCCAAGCTTATAAGCACCAGATGAGGGATGGGCAACATGCATGGCAGGAGGCAACAGTTGATGATTTGGTTCCTCCAGTGTATGTATGGCATGTTCAGGATCTAACAAGTGGCAAACAATTGCTTAATGATTTGAAGAGATACTATGGTATGTTGCCTGCTGTAGTGGAACTGTTTGCTCAGGCTGGTGCAAAAGTAACTGATGATTATGCTGGCATAATGAGGGACGATGTTGCAGTGCCTGAGTTGGATGAAGAAAAGTGGGTTGTCTAAAGTTGATTGGATCAGATTGGTTGAAGCATCAAACTCAGCAATCAAATCTATTACTCTCGGCATTCTCAGAACCAGAGCTTCTTCGGCAACCAACGTAGCAATATTTGTTATTACTGTGACAAATCATCGATTCAATTATTTGACGGGAAAGAATGTTCCAGTATTCTGCTTGACACTTAAAAGAGGCCTAGAAGAGATAGAAGTAGAAACGTGAACACCAAGCAAAATCAGGATGAGAAAAAAAAAAATCCTGAACATTGCCGTCCAAGAAAGCTGCATTATCTTTTGATTCTGTCTGTATTTAAGACAAAAGTTCAAATAAAGGAGTGGCTAAAATTAACAAAACCTTTGGCAGTTTCTACATATGTAGCTATCAGGGTCGTCTCTAAAACATTTGTGATCCTAGACAGTAGTTATTTTGTGACCCTTTAATAATATAAGCATATATTAAAAAAATTATTATTATTATTATTATTATTATTTTTTGACTTTTTGAGATGAAAAATCACTAGGAGAAATGGATAACAATCGACAGGCTAACAAGATTAGGTTGGTAGGGGGTTTTGAAGAATAGATATTGGAGAAGTGATGGGTGGTGAAATGGGTGATTTCCAATGCCAAGATTAATAAGAAAAGACTTGAAAAGTCACGGCCCAAAAAGTATCGATGACCGACGATTGGCAAAGTAAACGGATAAGGTATGATAGGGGTTTTGGTGAGAGGACTGAGGGGAGGAAGATGGTGGTATCGGGGAAGGCCAACAATGTCGAATACATGCCAAAAAGGCTTGAAATGGTTGTCGTGTGGTGGAGTTGGGTTGCTAGATTCATAAAAAAATTAGTCAAATCGAGGGCTATCAAGGTTGGGAAATGATAAAATGATGATTTTGGTGAGAAAATCGACCATAACCAAAATTGACTGAAATCAACTCCAAACCACTGGCGGCAGAAGAGGGCTGGAGATGATTTATGTGAATGTCAAATTTTGGGATTGAATTGAGGGTGAGTAATTTGAGATATGTAAATGACTATTTTAGTCTTTCATTGTTAAAAGAGATTCAATGTGTTAATTTAGGGGTATAAACTAGAATATATAAAACTAGAGGTACAAACTTGCTATTTTATTAAATTTTGGGTGAAAATATATGTAAAAAGTTTATAATAAATTTGGACTTTTTTAACTTTTTTTTTTTTTGGGCCCTTTAGCTTATACAAAAAATTATAAACCATTTTTATTTTTATAAGATATTAAAAAAAAAAAAAAAAAAATTTATAAAAAATTTGAGCCCCCAGTTTTTTGGGGGCCTAGGCATGTGCCTCACCTGCTACCCCTTAAGCCGGCCCTGGTAGCTATCCTACAAATTTTATTGATTGCCATTACTTGTCTGAGGCTAAATTTCAACTAGCTGCAGAGAAAAATCTCCCTGAAAAAAAAAAAAAAAAAAAAACAGAAGAAGAAAGTAAAAGAGAGATGGAAAAACAAGGGTGGAGATGCAGAAAACTGGTGCTAGTTCCATGTCCATTCCAAGGACACATAAATCCGATGCTTCAGCTAGGCACCATCCTTCACTCCAAAGGTTTCTCTATCACAGTTGCTCATGCCCAATTCAATTCTCCTCAAACTTCCAATCATCCTGATTTTATCTTCCAATCCCTTCCAGATGGCATATCATCCAAACCTGACATCCCTCGTGATTTTTTAGCTTTCATGTCAAGTCTTAACTTGAACTGTAGAGCCCCATTCCAGGAATTTCTAAGTCAGATGATAGGAAAACAGGAGCAGCAAGACGAACTCCCCTGCATAATTTATGATGCACTCATGTACTTTGCAGAAGCAGTGTCTAGTCACCTGAAGCTACCAAGTATCATCTTACAAACTTGTAGTGTTACCACTATGCTGACGTACTTTGCATATCCTCGACTCCAAGAGGAAGGTTACATTCCTCCACAAGGTATAAGAACTCCATATTGTTTTCACTGAATATGTGCTAGTGACAATTGTAATGCTCACAGTTTAACACAATGAACTAATTTTAGCATGTTTCCTTTACGTGAAAGGGTGATAGTATTTCAAGTCTTAATTTTGTAGATCAATTTGTAGCATTCCTCCGCTGGTGATGATTTCTGAAGCTTGAAACTACCACTTTTTTAATGCAGATTCCAACTCGACAGAGTTAGTGCCTGGGCTTCATCTCCTCAGATTCAAGGATCTACCATCAAACACTTTCGATGATTTAGATCCCACTCTGCAACTACTAGCTATACTGAGCAATATAGGATCATCTTCAGCCATCGTTTGGAATAGTATGGACTGCCTTGAACAATCATCATTAGCACAATATCAACAACAATTCCGAGTTCCAAACTTGTCAATAGGTCCTATGCACAAAATTGCTTCGGCGTCCTCTAGTAGCTTACTGGAAGAGGAAAGCAGTTGCATCTCATGGCTTAGCAAGCAAGGTCACAACTCAGTTATATATGTAAGTTTTGGAAGCATAGCATCCGTGGATGCCAAAGACCTAACAGAAATGGCTTGGGGCTTAGCCAACAGCAAGCAACCTTTCCTGTGGGTGATTAGGCCGGATCCTGATAATGGAGCAGAACCTACTGATTGGTTGCCTGATGAATTTAAAGAGACTGTGGGAGAAAGAGGCTACATAGTGAAATGGGCACCACAACAAGAAGTATTGGCACATGGTGCTGTGGGAGGATTTTGGAGCCACTGTGGTTGGAATTCAACCATTGAAAGTATAAGTGAAGGGGTTCCAATGATTTGTAGGCCATGTTTTGGGGATCAAAAGGTGAACACAAGGTACATCAGCCATGTATGGAGAAATGGGTTTGAGTTGGAGAATGATTTGGAAAGAGGGAAGATAGAGAGAGCGATTAAGAGACTGATGGTGGAAAAAGAAGGGGAGGAGATGAGGCAGAAGGCAGCAGAATTGAAAGAAAAAACCGAAGTTAGTATCAAAAAAGGTGGATCTTCTTATAATTCCTTGAATGAATTAGTGGAGCTTATAACGTCAGTTTAATACAAATTGCCATCAGAAGATTCAGAACTAGTGTCTTCAGCATCTAAGACCCATGAATGACCAGAAATCTTACTGTTCCTGTTATTCTTTTCATATATTTATTTAGTATAAATTTGAGTTAATACCCGTATGCTATGTGATGTTTTCAGTTTCTCCATTTATTATTTACTTTGATAGATTTTATTTTAAATAGAAAAAATCTATAAATGAAATTATATTAATAAGACCATAGCCGATAAAAAGTGTCGATTCCTTCTAGAAAAGCTTGAAGCTTCTGGAATTTACCCAAAAAGTTCGTCAACTGAAAAGTCCAAAACAACGAGAAAGTACTAGATTTCTGCCTTTCTTCTTATAAATACCCAACTTATCCCACCCTGTAATCATCAAGATACAGGCAGCAGCAAACTTTCTCTGCATCCAAACAACTATCAGTTCAAAATTCTTATCTCAGCCACTTCCTTCAACTTAAATTCCTGCATAAAAATGTCGCTGATTCCTAGCTTCTTCGGTAATTCTCGAAGCAGCATTTTCGATCCCTCTTGGGATCCATTCAAGGACTTTCCTTTCTCTTCATCTTTATCGTCAGTCTCCTCTCATTTCCCTCAAGAAACCTCTGCATTTGTCAACACGCGTGTCGACTGGAAGGAAACCCCAGAAGCCCATGTATTCAAGGCTGATCTTCCAGGCTTGAAGAAAGAGGAAGTGAAGTTGGAGATTGAAGACGACAGGGTGCTTCAAATAAGTGGACAGAGGGAAATAGAGAAGGAAGACAAGAACGACACATGGCACCGTGTGGAACGTAGCAGTGGCAAGTTCTCGAGGAGGTTCAGGTTGCCGGAGAATGCAAAGATGGATCAAATTAAGGCTTCAATGGAGAATGGAGTTCTTACAGTCACTGTTCCTAAAGTGGAGATGAAGAAGCCTAATATGAAGGCTATTGAGATTTCTGGTTAAAAGGTTAAATAAAAATAGAGTCATGCCACTCTCCCGCGATAAACAAATTTGATCTGAGAGTATGTAACATCTGTTTTGTTTCAATGGTTTAGAGGTGCGATTGTTGGCTCTTTTAATGTAATATGAATCTACGCTTGGTGTATTTTTGTGTTTTAGTCTTGCAAAATTCCTGTTCTTGCATTAAGTTCAGATCTTTTGCTAATTTCTGCTGCCCAATCTGCTATTAACAAAGTAGAATGTTAATGCGTTTAGCCATCAAAATATGACAAAAATCTAAATATGGTAGCTGATTTTTATTGGAGATTAGTTGATGGGTAAGAAAAGTATGGCATAGAGGGTGAGACATGTTTGAGCTATTGGAAACAAAGCCAACTTCTGAGCGCAATGTGGCTTCTATTAAGAGTCATTGAGTCAAGTAGGCATAGGCCTATCCCTTATTAATACTTGCTATTTATGAGGCCTTTGGATACAAATTATGTAAGAGTCATTGAGTCAAGTAGGCATAGGCCTACCCCTTATTAATACTTGCTATTTATGAGGCCTTTGGATACAAATTATGTATCAGTACTCGGCATTGCTATCTAGATCCATGATTTTTCACTCCACGCCGCAGCTAGGTGTAGAGTTATGTAAACTATTATAATTGTGTTCTATGGGGGAGTATTCTGCTTGAAAATTTATAAAGAAGCCTGGAAGACATGATCATAGGCAAAAACGGAAGAAAATCCTAAAACCTGCCGTCCAAGAAAAAGCTGTATTGTCCTTTGCTTCTGTCAGTATTTAAGTCAAAGGGTTAAAATAAAGAAGAGGCCTAAATTATGTCTTTGGGGTTATCTATGGATATATCTATCCGACAAAATTTATTTTATTGACATTTAGTTTACCTGAGGTAATGCTTGTGTAGGAGTTACCGACTTGTTTAAAGCTAAATATCTGTTGCTCCAGAAAGAAGAATTTCAACTAATAGCAGAGAAAAATCTCCCAGAAAGAAGAGGGATGGAAAAGCAGGGGTGTAGATACCGAAAACTGGTGCTAGTTCCATGTCCATTCCAAGGACACATAAATCCGATGCTTCAGCTAGGCACCATCCTTCACTCCAGAGGTTTCTCCATCACAGTTGCTCATGCCCAATTCAATTCTCCTCAAACTTCCAATCATCCTGATTTTGTCTTCCTATCATTGCCGGATGGCACATCATCCAAACCTGTAATGCCTCTTGATTTTTTAGCCTTCATGTCAAATCTTAACTTAAACTGCAGGGCTCCATTTCAGGAATTTTTGAGTCAGATGATAGAGAAACAGGACCAGCATGACCAACTCCCCTGCATCATTTACGATGGGTTCATGTCCTTTGCTCAAGCAGTGGCTTGCCATCTGAAGCTGCCAAACATCATCTTACAAACTGGTAGTGTTGCCAGTGTGCTGACGTACTTTGCATATCCTCGGCTCCAAGAGGAAGGTTACACTACTCCACAAGGTATAAGAACTCAGTATCTTCTTCACTGAGGATGTGCTAATAATAACTGTAACGATTAGTGCTTAATTTAATGAAGTAGTTTTATCATGTGAAGGGGTAGTAGTATTTCAAATCTATAATCGTACCACTACTGCCTATGTTTGATGCAGATTCCAGTTCAACAGAGTTAGTGCCCGGGCTTCATCCCCTCAGATTCAAGGATTTACCAGCAACCAATTTCGATAATTTAGATGGCATTTGGCAAGTTATAGCTATACTGAGCAATATTGGGGCATCGTCAGCCATCATTTGGAATACCATGGATTGCCTTGAACAATCATTATTAGCACAATATCAACAGCAATGCCAAGTTCCAAACTTCTCAATAGGTCCCATGCACAAAATTGCTTCGGCTTCCTCTAGTAGCTTACTGGAAGAGGACAGCAGCTGCATCTCATGGCTTAACAAGCAAAGACACAACTCAGTTATATACATAAGTTTCGGAAGCATAGCATCCGTGGATGCCAAAGAGCTAACAGAAATGGCTTGGGGCCTAGCCAACAGCAAGCAACCTTTTCTGTGGGTGCTTAGGCCTGATCCTGATAATGGAGCAGAACCTACTGATAGGCTTCCTGATGACTTTAAAGAGACTGTTGGAGAAAGAGGCTGCATTGTGAGATGGGCTCCACAGCAAGAAGTGTTGGCACATAGTGCTGTGGGAGGGTTTTGGAGCCACTGTGGTTGGAATTCAACACTTGAAAGCATAAGTGAAGGGGTTCCAATGATTTGTAGACCAGCGTTTGGGGATCAAAAAATAAACACGAGGTACATCAGTCAGGTATGGAGAAATGGGTTTGAATTGGAGAATGATTTGGAAAGAGGAGTAACAGAGAGAGCTATAAAAAGGCTGATGGTGGAAAAAGATGGAGATGAGATGAGGCAGAGGGCAGCAGAACTCAAAGAAAAAACTGAAGTTAGCATCAAGAAAGGTGGATCTTCTTATAATTCCTTGAATGAATTATTAGAGTTTATAATGTCAGTTTAATGCCATTGATGGTTTCTCTCATACGTAGGCATATGAGCCCCATGCTCCCAAGAATGGCCAGAAATCTCATTGTTCAGTTCTGTTGTAACTTTTTGTAACATTTCTGTATGGATGTTGGATACAAATAAGATCTCGATCAAAAACATGATTATGGCTTGTACTTGTTAAATTTATTGAAGCTAATCTGAGGTAATGGTATTTGAAATTTAATTCATTTTGTTATGCTATATTGCTATGCGTATCTAAACAGCTTAAAGCCCATAAAAGAGTAGACACCTTCTAGCAAAGCCTCAAAGGTTCTGGAATTTACCCAATAGTTCGTTAACTGAACAGCCCAAAACACCGAGAAGGTGCTAGATTTCTCCCCTGCATCTTATCCCACCTGTGCTACCAAGAAACAAGCAGCAAACTTTCTCAGCATCCAATCAACCTTCAGTTCCAAATTCTGATATCAAACCCCTACTTCAAACTCACGTTCCTTAGTAAAAATGTCGCTGATTCCCAGTTTCTTTGGTAACTCACGAAGCAGCATCTTTGATCCTTCTTGGGACCCATTCAACGACTTTCCTTTCCCATCATCTATATCGTCACTCTCCTCTCAACTCCCTCAAGAAACTTCAGCTTTTGTTAACACCCGTGTGGACTGGAAGGAAACCCCAGAAGCTCACGAGTTCAAGGCCGATCTTCCAGGGCTCAAGAAAGAGGAAGTGAAGGTGGAGATTGAAGACGACCGGGTGCTTCAAATAAGTGCAGAGAGGAACATAGAGAAGGAAGACAAGAACGACACATGGCACCGTGTGGAACGTAGCAGTGGCAAGTTCTCGAGGAGGTTCAAGTTGCCGGAGAATGTGAAGATGGATCAAATTAAGGCTTCCATGGAGAATGGAGTTCTCACTGTTACTGTTCCTAAACTGGATGTTAAGAAACCTGATATTAAGGCTATTGAAATTTCAGACTAATTAATTAATGATATGGGGTTGTATTTGCAAGCATGAATACGTGATAAGAGGTGATATTTACCATTTGGAAACCAGCTGTTAAGGGAAATTTCACGTTGGCTTCCGCGTGGGACCTTATACGTGTGAAAGGAACTGAACATCTAGGCATGGTCTGGATTTGGCATCACCTACTTCCGAAGAAAATCTCTGTGTGTATGTGGAAAGCCAGGTTTAATGGGCTAGCGCTGGACTCTCGGGTGCAACTGCTTGGAATCCCGTTGGCATCTTGATGTAATTGATGTACTCATGGCCACACAGAAAGCTTAAGTCATGTGCTTTGTAATGGGAGTATTGCTGCAGAGGTATGGAAGACGGCAGCCATCTCGCTGGGTATTAACCATGTCCATGGTCTTTCTTGGTGGTCGATTGTAATGCAGTGGTTTAATGCTGCAAGGAAGTCGAGTCATAGAGGGGTCCTTCTCGGTCTCATACCGTCTATCATTACCTGGCGTCTCTGGAGGCGTCGTTGCAAAGCTCGCATGGAGAACTCAGCTGAATCAGCGGAAAATGTCTGGTTGGCAGTGAAAGTATGGATACGTAAAATCTCCTCTCTTATGGTGAAACATTGGCCGATATCTGCTAGGGATGAGGTTATTCTTCGGGATCTTGAAGTGCCTTATGTGGAGAGAGCACGAACTACTCCGAAACTGGTTTATTGGAGGAAACCGGCTGAAGGGTGGATTAAACTGAATGTTGATGGTTGTTGCCGGGGCAACCCAGGCAACTGTGGGGGAAGAGGTGTCATTCGAGATGTGCAAGGCAATTTAAAAGGGGCTTTCTCTTCTTCTTTCGGGCATGGCACTAATAATGAAGCTGAATTGAGAGGGTTACTAACTGGTGTTTCACTGTGTAAAGAGTTGGGTTTTAATCAGTTAAATATTGAGAGTGACTCCACTTTGATTGTCTCTTGGTTGAGTAGTCGAAAGTGCACGGCTTGGTACTTATGGGACTATTGGGATGAGCTTTTGATTCTGTTAAGAGACGTTCATTTCACAATAACTCATCAATTACGCGAAGGGAAAAGCGCAACAGATTTCCTCGCTAGACGGGGAGAGGAGGGTAATAATAATACCTTCCTGGATTTTATTTCTTTACCTAGGAAGTTGAAAGGCATTCTTCGGTTGGACAAGGCGGGTTTGCCTCAGTTGAGACGGTAAACTTGAATTTGTGGGTTTTGGTTCAGGATGGTTTGTTTTCCTTATTATTTTGGTTGTTAGGATTGTTTTAGAATTTCTGTTAATCCCAGGTTTTTTCCGGTTTTTTCCATGGTTTTCCTCAGCCACAAGTGAGGCCTTATAATAAAAATTGGGAGGAAGGCACTTAACAGGTGACTTTGTCTTTTTCTTATATATATATATATATATATATATATATATATATAATGTAATGGTTTTATATCCTTATAAATAAATAAAATTTTCTTAATGTTATTGTGTCAAAAAAATTCTCCCATTTTTATTTTGAAAACCTGGATTCTATAGATATACGACCAGTATATCATAGCGATTGCATTTTGGCATTTGGGTTTCTAGTTTTTTTTAGGTTCATTGTTATTTTGTTTATTGTTTACAAGAGATTTTGTTTTCAAGAGAGATAATTACTTTATAACTATTGAGAAAATAAAATTCTCGGTCCCTAATTTAGGGTGAGAGGACCTTATTTATAGTGTTGCATGAGTAACCTTACTCTTGTAGTAACTTTCTTATTGCATAACAACACGGACTTAATAGTAAATAAGTCCTTTTATAAGATATTACACGACCTTAAAGATAACTCTAACTGTTAATCTACTGTTAAGAAGCAACCCGAGCCACCCTTTTTTTGGTATAACACATGGCCCAAACACTTGCCTGAGAAGGGAGGGCGAAACATCTGTCTTCAAATCTTTGAGTCTAGAAGTTATGCTTTAATTGCAATTGACTATAAATTGTTTGGTCAGACTTTTTGTAGTCTATGCAGGATAATATTAAACAAAATGACTGTATTTTGACAAGCTATTATGCTTTAACGGAGAAACTTCAATGGATAGTAGGTGAATGTTGATTTATTTAAGACTTATCATTTCCACTGGTAGACGGATTATTCAGAGAGAGACATGGAAGAGCAAGGACAGAGAGATCGGCAGATTGTTTTGGTTCCATGTCCATTCCAAGGCCACATAAATACTATGCTTAATCTGGGCTCCATCCTCCACTCCAAGGGCTTCTCCATCACAATTGCTCACACCCAATTTAATAGTCCTAAACCATCTGATAATCCTGATTTTGTCTTTTTACCCATTTCAGATGGCTTATCCTATTCCGATCTCTCCTCCAAAGGGATTGTAGATTTCATCTCATGTCTTAATATCAACTGCAAAGAGCCGCTCCTGGAATCATTGACTCCGATGATAGATGAAAAACAGCAACTTAAAGAGCTCCCCTGTATCATATATGATGAATACATGTACTTTGCCGAACAAGTGGCTCATCTTCTAAAGCTTCCAAGTATTATCCTATCCACGGGCAGTGCTGCCAATTTGTTAACATACTATGCTTTTCCTCGTCTGCAAAAGGACGGTTTCATTCCCTTTCAAGGTATGGTTGCTCAACTTCTTTTACTTGCGCTTTTACGTCTTGGTGATCAAAGCCATCTATAGTATCAACTGTAATCAAGAAGGTCTTGGGCTGTTATTTAATTGTATATAGATGTTTGCTTTATCAGAGAAAGAAATTTAGTTATGTAACTAGTAACCTTGTTTAAAACTGTTAATCAAATAATGATATCCGGTGATGCAGACGATATGGCACTGGACATGGTCCCTGAGCTTCATCCCTTCAGATTCAAGGATCTTCCCTTCAGATTCAAGGATCTTCCTGGGGCGAGTTCTGAAAATCTAGATGCCTTATCGAAGCTTATAGCAAGTGCACGCGACACAAGATCCTCGTCTGCCATGATTTTGAATTCCATGGAATACCTTGAACAATCATCACTGATTCAGCTCAAGCAGCAATGCCGCATACCACTATTCTCAATAGGCCCTTTGCACAAAACTGCTCCAGCTCCCTCCAGCAGCTTAGTGAAAGAGGAAGCAAGCTGCGTGGCATGGCTTGACAAGCAAGCTCTTAACTCAGTTATATATGTAAGTTTGGGAAGCATGGTGTCCATGGAGGAGAAAGAGCTAACACAAATGGCTTGGGGCCTAGCCAACAGCAAGCAACCTTTCTTGTGGGTGCTTAAGCGTGGACCTCCCGGTTCATTTCATGGATCAGAGTCTACTGATTCGTTGCCTAATGGTTTCAAAGAAACCATTGGAAACAGAGGCTACATAGTTAACTGGGCACCGCAAAACGAGGTGTTGGCACACCGCGCTGTGGGAGGGTTTTGGAGTCATTGTGGTTGGAATTCAACGCTTGAAAGTATAAGTGAAGGAGTCCCAATGATCTGTAGACCATCTTTTGGGGATCAAAGGGTAAACACGAGGTACATTTGCCATGTATGGCGAGTTGGCTTTGAGTTGGAAAATGATTTGAGGAGAGAGGAAATAGAAGGAGCCATAAAAAGGCTGATGACGGTAAAAGAAGGAGAAGAAATGAGACAGAGGGCAGTAGATATGAAAGTAAAAGTTGAATCTTGTATTAAAAAAGGGGGATCTTCTTATAATTCCTTGAACGAATTGGTCGACGAGTTGTTCTCCTTGTAAACACAACTCCAAAAGTCCAGAAGAAACACTGGCCAGAGCATTGAATTTTATCTTAGATTTTCTGTTCAACGTAATTTGAGTTGTCTTCCATGGTTGTATGTATCTGCACTTTTCTTTAAACGCACTGGATTTTTAATCCCTTCTTTTCTGTGACTTTCTTAACATCAACCAGCCAAAGGTTAAAGAGGAGATGAAACTCAAGAAAGTTTTAATCACAGGACAAAAACAAACATCACATTGCCATTAACAATACACTTCGGACAAATACAAGCATTACATTGCTATTAACAGTACACTTCTGCATTACGTCGAACACATCAGACACATTATTCATACACAATGCTCGATTACAGCAACAAACCCAAACACATTAACACAATAACACTCTATCGCAGGAGAGAGGCACTTACATTAAGAACCCATATTTAATTTCAGCCAGAAATATCGATGGCCTTGACATTAGTTTTCTTCATCTCAACTTTAGGAACAGTAACAGTAAGAACTCCATTCTCCATGGAAGCTTTAATCTGATCCATCTTCACATTCTCCGGCAACCTAAACCTCCTCGAGAACTGGCCACTGCTACGTTCCACACGGTGCCATGTGTCGTTCTTGTCTTCCTTCTCTATTTTCCTCTGCCCACAGATTTGAAGCACCCTGTCGTCCTCAACCTCCACCTTCACTTCCTCCTTCTTCAGCCCTGGAAGATCAGCCTTGAACACGTGAGCTTCTGGAGTTTCCTTCCAGTCAACACGTGTGTTGACAAAAGCAGAGGTTTCCCGAGGGAATTGAGAGGTCAGTGAAGAGGAAAAAGAAGGGAAAGGGAAATCTTTCAAAGGATCCCAAACATCAAGAGAGAATGGATCGAAGATGTTTCCTCTTGGAATCAGAGACATTTTTCAGTTGAGTGAGAACTGAGAAATCAGAATCACGGAAAGCTTTTTAGTAAAGTTCTACTCGTGTTGGCAGAAGAGGATGGATCGGGTACTTATAGTGGGTGGCAAGGGTATTCTAGTACTTTCGTGATTCTTGGATAATAATCATAATATACTGGATAAGGCTTCAGTTCAGGAAGTATGAAGAATGTTCTGGAAGTTGATCAGATTTTTGTTACTTGGGCTTCTACAAGAGATTTTAGGCCCACGGGCCTTGTTAAAGGGCTTTCCCGTAAAAATAAATTTTGAGCTGAGTTAAAACTTTAGGACGACCTGTCGTTTCAAGCACGAAGTTAAAAATATGATTAAGAGCACAGGTTGATATATACTTTGTGAAGTTAATGCTAATTAATCTGAGCAGAGACCTTGCCACCAACACTCGATTTTCACTTTATTTATAGGATTAATGGAATAAAAATAAAATCACATTACACAAATAGATAAGATATTTACGTGGTTTGATAAAATACCTAGAACGAAAATAATCTCAATTTTTAAATCTACCCTTACTCATAATGTTTAATAACTTGTATATCAAATAGCTTGGCTCCGTTTGGTTCACAATTTTGTGTTTTTAAAAAAAGTTAAAAAAAAGTTGAATTTGACGAGTATTACGACGTAGGATTTACAAATTAATAAAATATCTTCTATGTTTGTTTTTTTATAAAACACCCCCTATAATAAAACATTAAAAATTAACAAAAACACCCTCAATCCACTCTCAAATATGGACAGTCGGCCACCACCGCCAGAGGGTGGTCGGAGTCGCCGTAATAAAAACAATAAAAATATTTAGGGGTATTTAATTAAATTAACAAATTTAGAGGGTTTAAAAAAAGTTGAATAAAGTTGAATAATATTGTGAGTTTTTTGGTATTTTACTGTTTAACTTTTTTGGGAATACTAAAAGTAATATTCCCAAAATCCAACCAAACGAAGCCCTTGTGTTATTAAATTCTCTCGTAATCTTGAATTGGTTCTCATATATTCCATTAGTGGGGCCTCAAGTCTCCGCTGAACTTTAAAAATTTTCAATTGTACCCTTATACTCTATATTTTAACATTAGCACCCTTTATTTTATTTAATCAAAATTGCTTAAATTCAAGCATTATCACCATTTTTATTTTATTTTGTTCTTCTGAAATATCAAATATATTTTAATTTTTTATAAAACAAATACAAAATTATTTTATATACAAAGATTTATTATCGAAACTTAATGAATTAAAAGATCAATTTTTCATAAATGATGAGGCTTTGCTTGTTTCGCATTTAGGAATACTATTCTTAGTATTCACAAAAAAGTTAAACAGTAAAATGTCATTATTACCAAAATATTATTCTATATTTTTTAAACCTCCTAAATTTATTAATTTAACTAAGCACCCCTAAATAATATTTTTAGAAATTGAAAAAACACTCCAATCACCCTCCGATGATAATGGCCAACTGTTCGTATTTAATGGGTAGATTGGAGGTGTTTTTGTTAATCTTTAATATTTTATTATAGAAGCGTTTAGTAAATATATAAATATAGGGAATATTTTTATTAATTTTTAAATCTTATACCATAATACCTATTCAATTTAACTTTTTTTAAAAGATTATTCTAAAAACTAACCGCCTGAAAATTTTTTCACTTGCTCCCAGTCCCACTGAGACAAAATCATTGCCCCGACGGTGTGTAAGTGTTATTTTCTCTGTAGAAGAGAAAGGTAAAGCTGAAAATATGAAAACACAAAAACAATTTTTGGTAATTGTTGATTTATTTGCATTTCTGTACTGTTGACATACAAAATCTTGATGTCTTGAACGGAAAATTTTAATCGTGAGGTGGGCCGGTGGGGTGCTGGTGCTGCCCCGTCATACCAATACGGAGAGGAGCTAGAGCTTTTAGGGTTGTGGATTTCCCTCTGGTTTATTATATATAGAGTTAGTAAGCATATTTGAAATAACTGATCTGCGTTTCATGAAGGTTTAACAAACAGATGAAATCCATAGAAAGGATCTGTCAAAAGGGATACGATGGGTGTAATATGGTGAATATGGGAAATGGCCACACTATGATGAGACTGCTTGCATATTTGTCCGTTCTTTCTTCTTTCCTTTTGCAGAACTAGCCTCTGTGTATATCGATTTATCTGCTTTTTCATAAGTTATTTTGTTTCCTTCATAGGAACATCCCGGGTCCGGCATAATTAATGGTGTATATATTAACCAGCTGGTAACAGAAAAGAGATATCTTGTTTGCCTTTTTGTCTTTTGTTTTCTTCTTCTTCCTAAATAATATGGCGGGTGTTGTTTCTCGGCATCTTCCATGCATGCACTCAGGCGTATTATATTAAGTTTTGTTAAAAGATTCCAATGGTAGATAGGGTTTGGACTTTTTTTCATAGTCTCTGCTAACGCTCCACGTAGGGAGAAGACAAACATCAAACGATAAGTAACAGATTCTTAATTTCTATCATAGTTTATGAAGAAACCTAGAATGACAAGTGACATTTAATGCATAATAATTGTCAGAGTATAAAACATCTTAATCTCAATGTCCAAACTCTTCAGAATTTCCATCATCCAGCAGCAAATGGAAGCCCAGACAGACTTCTAGCTGTGGACATAATCTTATAAAATTGCATAATTGAGGAAGAAAATGAATTTGAAATCAACTTATCCGCATATCCTTCATGGAATCTCATAATAAATTCCTCAAACCAGTCAACATTTCCACATCAACTTCATCAACAATGAAATTTCCTGGTACTTTGTAAAACTTACTGTACTTAATCACTTTAAATAAATTCTTATATATATATACAAACCCATCAAAACATTAACTATACTATCAGATTAACACACATTAATTCTCTGCTTTAATTTTTTTCATCATCAATGGCGTTGAAGGTTCTTTCTGCCCTTGACACTGCAAAAACCCAGTACTACCACTTCAAAGCTATCATTATTGCCGGCATGGGGCTCTTCACCGACGCTTATGATCTCTTCTGTATTCCTCCAATCCTGATACTGATCTCCCGGATATACTATGATGAGAAGAAAACAACAATAGAAAAAACAATCAATATTCCTAAACAAGTTATGACTATCATAATAGGTACAGCTCTTTTGGGGACTGTCATTGGTCAACTGATCTTCGGTAGAATGGGTGATCTAATTGGGAGACGGCGTGTGTATGGGCTTGCATTGATGCTGATGGTGATGAGCTCTATCGGATGTGGTTTCTCCATTTGTACCTCAAGGGAGTGTGTAATCGGGAGTCTTGTGTTTTTCAGGTTTTTGTTGGGTGTTGGGATTGGTGGGGACTATCCGTTGTCAGCAACAATCATGTCGGAGTTTGCTAACAAGAGAACACGCGGTGCCTTCATAGCCGCTGTGTTTTCCATGCAGGGTTTTGGAATTTTGGCAAGTTCAATCGTCACCGTGGTGGTTTGTCAGATATTTAAGGGAGTATCACATGCATCAAATATTGCTCCGGCGCCATCAAATGCGACGGTTGCTCTAGCGCCATCAAATTCCTCAGTTGATCTGGCTGGGGCCGACATTGCCTGGAGATTAATACTGATGCTGGGTTCAATCCCGGCTGCTTTGACTTATTATTGGCGCATGTTGATGCCCGAAACTGCTAGGTACATAAATATATTTCTCTTTTATATATTTATTTATATAATCGTTTACATAGAATATATGTTTGATTGGCATTTTATTTTATGCAGATATACAGCTCTGGTAGAACAAAATGCTCTGCAAGCTGCTAAAGACATGGAGAAAGTGTTACAGGTTTCAATGAGTCAAATTACAGAAGAGGTCCCATTGGAACCAAGACCACCATCTTATCCTCTCCTATCCAAAAATTCCTTCGCCACCATGGCCGTGATCTCTTCGCTAGTTCCACGTCATGGTTCCTCCTTGATATCGTCTTTTACAGTAGCAACCTCTTTCAATCCAAAATTTACCACAAGTACGTTGATAAATGGACCAATCCCTATGATGAAGTGATCAGAGTTGCCAGAGTCCAGGCTATTGTTGCAGTCTGCGCAACCATTCCAGGTTACTATGTCACTGTCTGTTTAATTGATCGGATTGGAAGAGTCAGAATCCAATTCCTTGGTTTCTTCTTTATGGCCATAGTTTATTTGGCCATTGGAATACCTTATCAGTATCACTGGTACAAAGAGGCAGATTTCTGGTTTATGTTCCTCTATGGCCTCACTTTTTTCTTTGCAAATTTTGGACCCAACACTACCACTTTTATTGTGCCTGCTGAACTATTTCCGGCTAGATTTAGATCAACATGTCATGGCATTTCAGGAGCCATAGGAAAGGTGGGTGCCTTAATTGGGACAGTTGGATTGTTGTGGGTTATAGACGAAGATGAGGATGGTTACCCAAAACCCGAAGGTATGACAAAAGCATTGATCACGATGGGTGGGGTTTGTTTTTTGGGAATGGCAGTGACGTATTTCTTCACTCGGGAAACTATGGGGAGATCTCTGGAAGAGAATGAGAATGAAGATGAATCAAGTGAATTATGTTTCTTTAGATGTCTAACTGGTTCTTGTATCCAGCGGACTAACTCGTCTCCCAGTGAAGTTGCAGCCGCTTAGCAAGGCCAAGCTCAGACTCTCAATTTGTACCTGTTTTGTAAAAATCAAACTCCATCTATATCTTTTAAGTAGTAGTTAGGCCAAAGAGACTATTTGTGATCGATAGAAGTTTCTTTCAGGAAGGGTGCAGTTCATGCAGTATAGCTTGAAAACCTTTGCGCATACTCATGTATAATTACTTATGTATTGTACTTTGCATATTATAATGAAGGCTACAAGATAAATATATAGGATTTTTAAGAACATACAATTATCTACATCTTACTGGAAAGCAAGAGAATAGTTCGATAAAATTAAACTGAGAAGATGAGCTTTGTTAATTCATTCAAGGAATTGTAAGAAGAACCGCCTTCTCTAATACAAAGTTGAGCCTTCGCTTTAAAATCCAGTGCCATACGCCTCATCTCCTCTCCTTCTTTTCCCACCATCAGTCTTTTAATGGTTCTCTCTATCTCCCCTCTTTCCAGACCATTTTCCAACTCAAGCCCAACTTTCCATACATGGCTGACATACCTTGTGTTTATCCCTTGATCCCCAAAAGATGGTCTACAAATCATTGGAACCCCTTCACTTATGCTTTCAAGTGTCGAATTCCAACCACCATGACTCAAAAAACCTCCCACCGCGCTATGTGCCAATACTTTCTTTTGAGGTGCCCATTTCACTATGCACCCTCTTTCTCCAACAGTTTCTTTGAAACCATAAGGAAATAAATCACTAGATTCTGATCCATGAACTAAATCGGGTCTAAGTACCCACAAGAAAGGTTGCTTGCTATGGGCTAGGCCCCAAGCCATTTCTGTTAGCTCTTTCTCATCCACGGATACTACGCTGCCCAAACTGACATATATAACTGAGTTGTGAGTTTGCTTGTCAAGCCATGTCATGCAGCTGGTGTCCTCTTCCAATAAGCTACTCGAGGAGGCTGGAGCTATTTTGTGCATAGGGCCTATTAAGAAAACTGGAACTTCACATTGTTGTTGGAGTTGTGCCAATGATGATTGTTCAAGGCAGTCCATGCTATTACAAATGATGGCTGAGGATGTTCCTATGTTTCGTGAAGTAGATATTAGCTGCAACATGGCATCTGGATTTTTGAACTTGGAAATGGATAAATCTTTGAATCTGAGGGGATGAAGCCCTGGCACTAATTCCAAATTCATAGAATCTGCACCAAAAAGTGGTAGTCTCAGGTATTAGAAATCGTATCTGCATCAATTCATTGAAGTTAAGGCTAAGTTCATTACCTTGGAAAGGAATATAACCTTCCTCTTGGAGCCGAGGATATGCATAGTAACTTAGCAAATTGGTCGCACCAGAAGTGCGTAACATAATGCTTGGTAGCTTCAGATTGCAAGCCACTGCTTCTGCAAAGTACATGAGTCCATCATAAACGACGCAGGGAAGCTTGTCGTGCTGATCCTGTTCTTCTATGATCCGAATCAACACTTCCTGGAGTGGAGCTCTGCAGTTTAAGTTAAGAAAAGACATAAAAGCTAAAATATTATCTGGGAAATTACTACTGTTCGATGAGCCTTCTGATAATGATAATGGTATGAAGAGGAAGTC
Organism: Pistacia integerrima; assembly: GCA_026225825.1. NCBI lineage: Eukaryota > Viridiplantae > Streptophyta > Magnoliopsida > Sapindales > Anacardiaceae > Pistacia > Pistacia integerrima. The sequence goes on from CM047746.1 coordinate 27,402,040, forward strand.
AGGATGTTTGCAAGTGTCAGGAAATTTGAATTGGGTGTGAGCAACTGTGATGGAGAAGCCCTTGGAGTGAAGAATGGTGCCCAGCTGAAGAATAGGATTGATGTGGCCTTGGAATGGACATGGAACTAGAACTACCCTGCGTCTTCTACAGTCTTGTTTTTCCATCTCTCTGGTTTCTGGGAGATTTTCTCTGTTGCAAATTTTATGTAACACAATTGAAGTCAAATTAGCATCTGTTTATTATATAGACAAGACGGCAAGCATAACATTAGACGACATAGATACCATCACCATCTGAAAAGAGACAAACTTCACTCTTATCGAACTGTTTATTAAACAAGGACAATTATTATAGCCTTCATGGACGGCAATAATACTAGGATTTTCCTTTTGTTTTTGCTTTATGTCTGTTGATGCCTATCTTGGACACCAACTAATTATCACGTGCGTATTACTGATTGGTAGATTAACACGTGATAATGAATATATGAAGTGAAATAAATGCATAGAAAGCTTTTAAAGTGGTTCGGATGCTAAGGTAGCAAGTCCTACGTCCACTGATTTATATTGATATTAGTGTGGGTCAGGTCGCAAAACGGACTGACTTACAGAGGAATTATGAAAAGTAAATATGTTTACAGGAGAGAGAGTCTTTGTAAAAATGGCCGAATCCCCTTAATGAAGGGGTCTTCTTCATTTTATATCAAACTGAAGCGTGTAATCATCATTAAATCCATGGATTGGTGTGATTGTCAAGATATAATCCGACTTTACGTCCCATTTCCCCCTTCCCAAGCTGACTTCGCATGATTTATTACAGGGAAATGGACGTGTGTGAGCTCCATATCATTTGGCAGGTCGGACGTGTGCGTGTTGCTCGGACGGAAGCAGATCACCCTTCACGTGACTTTTCCACGTCAGCCCTTTATTTTCCGAGGCATAACAATGTCAATGTTATTTCCATCTTTTAAACTACCCTTCTGTAATTGTGAAGCAAAATGCTCCCGTCTTGTAATATGGACCAGATTCAACCAACACTTCTACCTACGAAAAGCGTATATAAAATTTACCCCGTCTTCAGAACATTCATGAGTACAAAATTTGGTCAATACAAATATTGTGTAGAAATTTAGTACAAATGAGACCATTTAAGAAATACTTGTTGAAATTTGAAAATATAATTGAAACCAGTTACAGTTACCTAATTTCGTTGACTTAAAGTTTGAGCCTGACAGTGATGAAAGTAATCAGGAAGAAGGAAATTATAGAAAAAGACGTGACTTCAATTAGAATAGTAACATATTAATGGGTTATACTGTATAAAGACCAATCTCATATATAAAGGCCAATTTACAGGACTAAACTCTCGTAACCACAGACTCCGAAATATTATACAGACAATGTTGAAGCTGATCAGGGCTACAATCGTTATTTTAACCAGAAATGTCAATGGTCTTAACATCAGGTTTTTTAACTCCACTTTCGGAACAGTAACACTGAGCACTCTATTCTCCTTTGAAGCCTTAACCTCTTCAATTTTCAAATTCTCTGACATTTTTTGGGTAACTGGGGTGTTCAGGGCAGCACACTTCAACTAATCCCTGCAGTCTATTAAATACCCTACAAGCTTAAAAAACTAAGTTAGCCACAATATTATTGTGATAGGTGACATCAAAGTTTGAACCCAAAAACTCAAATGATTGGACAAACCTACTTGACCAGGCTAACCCCTTAGGGTTGGCAACCCAGACCTTCTTGAGAACTTGCCACTGCTACGTTCCACACAATGGCAAGTTTTTGTTCTTGTCTTCCTTCTCTATGTTCCTCTCTCCGCTTATTTGAAGCACCCTGCCGTCTTAAATCTCCACCTTCACTTCCTCCATCAATTTGAATATTGGGATAAAATTAAACTGTCTATAAAATTAAACTGACAAGATG
>CM047746.1:27409077-27539114 GCA_026225825.1 Pistacia integerrima
AACTAAGGCACGAGGGAGACAGGATAGATTATGCCTAGATTGCCGAGAGATATTTCTATAGATTTGCCTAGCCTTGTAGGATTAGGAAATTGAAGAGCGAGAGGAATTGTGAGAGTTGGTCTTGAGTCAAACCGAACCCGTAGCGACAACGCTTTTAATATTGTGTTTTAGTTAGCAATTTATTTAATGCTTTTAATTTCCTGCAAGTAATTAGTTTCTTTAGTTTTAATCAATCATTTTGCCAATTTCTCTTTCGTTAACTCAAATATACATTAGGTCGTTAGTCTTGCTCTCTATGGATTCGACCCTGCTTACCGCTAACTACGGTACTTAGGTTTAATTTTGTGACCGTGACGACCGGTCTAACAAAATTTTGGCGCCGTTGCCGGGGAGCAACGTGCTTTTGACTTTGTGTGTGTTTGGGTTTGTAAATACTTTTAGTCTAATTTTTTTTATGTTATTTAATTTTCATTAGGACAGTTTCATTCGTGTTTGTTTTGATTTTGCAGGAGGATCGCAATTGGGGAAACGTTGAAGTGTGTCATGTGCATCAAAGTTTAAGCGTGACCCGATTGTGATATTTTCTAATCTTTTTAGCTTTAGTTTTTTTTAGTTCTTGTTAATCATTTGCGTGATGTTTGCATGTTTCGTTTTCATTTAGTTTGCATGTTTGTATTAGTTTTGCATATTTTGTTTTTATTCATAGGATTTAGTTTTTGATTTAGTAATAATTTCTTTTTGTTTGACTGTTAGTTTTAGTTTGTTTATTGTGTCGATTTTTTTTTAGGGTGATATCATATCCATTTTTTTTCTTTATGTGTGCCTTTTGAATTTACTTTTTAGGATTTGCTTTTAGTTCTTTTTCTTTGAATTTTTGTGTTGTGGTTGTTGGTGGAACCTTGGGTACACTTGTTGATAAATGCTTGGTAGATAGTCGTATCAACCAATTTTAGTACCCTTGGATTTGAAAATAGAAAGCACGTAGGATGGATGATAATCTGTATCCCATGCACAACCATCTTGCTTCTAGGATTCCTATCATAGGGCAGCTGCCTAAGAATGGTGGCATTTATGAGGTTTCTCCTTTGGACGATATAGACTCCAAGTTGGAGTCTTTAGCCTATCAATTTGACACGTTCATATCTATACATGGGCAAGCTTCTAGGCAACCACCTCCCGGTAGGACAAGTCAGGATGTCTTTTCTATGCCTTCAGACCTTTTAGCTGTTGAGTACGCATTTGAGGAACCAGCTCCCTTCACTTTTGAGGAGCAAGTGCAAGATGCACAAGGTTTCCAGAGACGGAATGATCCGTATTCAAACACATTTGATAGTGAGTGGCATAACCATCCTAATTTTGCATGGAAGCAGGAACAATCTCAGAATGTCTCCCATAATATGCCATATAGTTCTTCCAATCAACAGGGCAATTATTGGGACATGTATTCGGTCCAACCAACCGCCCAACCTAGGATCCCACCTCCCGTCCAACAGCCCACTCACGAGCCCAGTCCACTGGAATCAATGATGGCTCAAATGCTCCAAACCATGCAAGAACAGAAAGATGACATGAATGCTAGGTTCAATGACTTAGAGCAGCATTATCAGATATTACATTCCCATTCCCAATCTATTAGTAAGCTAGAGACCCAAATTGGTCAAATAGCTGAAGCGGTTTATAAGAGAGAGGAATGCCATTTGCCGAGTCAAGTTGTAGATAATCCCAATGATGCACCTCACCAGATGGGGTGTCATGAACTAGCTAGGCTTGAGAGGGAATTATATGCTGAGTTTGGAGAGAAAGAGAGCTTTGAGGCAAACCAAGCCGAGAACAGTGAAAGAGAACCAACCATAGAGTTAGGTGTGTCGAGACATGAAAACGAGGAAGTTGGGGAGAAAGAACTATCCCCTGCATTTGACACACCGATAGAACCTTGTCCTCAATCCCTAGAGTCGAATCATGCATCCAACTTTAAGAAAACTACTAGGATGGAGGAAATGGTTGAGTTGTTTAGACAAGGGCTGATTGGTATTCCACTTCTTGATGCCATTAAGCTCATACCTGCCTATGCCAAGTTCTTAAAAGACTTGTGCACATGGAAATGGCGTATTAAATTCAAATATGCCTTCTTGGGACCTCGTGATACCCTACTTGTTGCTGAATGGCGAGGGTCATGTAAGGCACCGCCAACGTTTCAACCACCTTGAACTTGATGTTCGCATTTAGTCTGGCTAAAGACTTTAAACTTAGCGCTTGTGGGAGGCAACCCACCTTTTTAAATATGTTTTTATTGCTTTTTATGTTTTTTGTTGTTTTTTGTCTTTTCAGGGAATTCTCATGTTTGGAAACTCATTAACTAGTCCAAGGCTACGCTTACACATGCTCCACAAACTCCGTTGGTGACAACCCCACCATTGTTCCTCAGGTTGTATCTCTCCACCTTATATCTTTGTTATTGTTAGATTTCTTGTTTCTCAAATATGTTGGACAATTTTTATGTTATTGATCATATTGCCATTTGAGATCTTTTGATGCTAAGTTGGGGAGGATGTTTGTAGTTGTGGGTCATTGAGGACAATGACATTTTAAGTTGGGGAGTGTTGATTGATTTTTATTTTTGTGGAGTATGTTGTTGATCATATTTTTTGGAAGTGTTGTTGATGATGCTTTTGTGGAGATTGTGATATTTTTGTAAAATGTTGTTGATGATGCTTTTGTGGAGATTGTGTGTTGAATGGATTGTGCATCATATTTTTGTGGCATGATGATGTTGTGAATATGTTGAATCGTACTCTTGTAAGTCCAAAAGTGGTTAAAGTGAACTAAAGTGAGTTATTTTTAAAAATTTTCATGAATTCATGCATAATCACCATTTTAGAAGCAATTGAGGTGATAGTTGAAAGGTTTTGTGAGGTTTTTGAAAATTGTTTGTTGCAACATGGTTTTAAACATTGCACTATTGGTTCTGTTTTGTGCTAGGTTTGTCCATAATTGTGGTTAGACACCGTTTTGTGTAAATGTCATGTGTTTTAGTGTTTATGCAAGTCTCCCACATACTTTACATGCCCATAGAGCAAACTTTCATTTATTATCTTGCATGTGTTAAAAGTGCTTAATGTTGCTTGATGATTTGGTTTTGATTTGTAGCCTAGTTGACTCAGTGAGTACGCCCAGGGGTGTTCTACACCTAATCCCCTAAAGCTATCTAGCTTGGGAGCGGTTGGCCTAAAGCTCGTTACATGGGTCCTCTAGAAAGCTTAATCGGTCATTATATAAATCATGAGCTTTATAAAAAAGAAAAAAGAAATAAAGTGTTGGCTTGTAGCCTAGTTGGTTCGGGTGAGTAAGTCCGAGGAGTGTTTTACATTTAATGCCCTATAACCGTTTGGTTTGGGAGTCATTGACCTAAAGCTCGTTACGGACCTTCTAGAAAGCTTAAGAAGTTAAGACAAGAAAAAAAAAAAAAAGTGATGAATGAAAAAGAAATTATATGTCAAAATGTTGTGTGGAAAAATGAGCATTATGTTGCGTGTACATAAGTTGGGGAGTTTTGCATGACATTTTAACATTGTGATATGAATATGAAATGTGTGTTTGAGAAGCTTGAATGGAGATAGGCAAATCTTGACAGAAACTTTAGTTCTTTATTTAGGATTGTGTTATTTACTTGTTATGTTCAAATTCTTCACTTTACCTTTTGATGAATGTCTTGGTTGTTGATGAATATGGTTGTGTATGGTTTTGTGAGAATGTTGAAAGAGTTCCTTTAACTTTACTCGAGGACGAGCAAAGAGTAAGTTGGGGAGTGTGTTAGAGTCATGAAAGTGACTCTATTTTGGTGATAAAAATACCCCATTTGCGATTAAATTGAAGTATATTGAGACAATTAAAGAATTTATGAATTTATTCATGAAAATCGCTTCCTAATATTTTTCTTATGAATTTAATGTGTTTGGAATGATTTTGGAAAATATATGAGTTGATATTAGGTTGTGGTTTGTGGATTAAGGGTGATTTTGTCTCATTTATGCTGTTTAGGGGGTAAAATGTCATGTTTTAAGGGGCTGATTTTGTCACCTTTCAATTATGCAGGGACTAAAATGATATTTTACACATTCTTCTATAAAACAAAATTGCAGATCGCGTTTTCCAGGGGGGCTGTTCACGCAGTTTTCTGGCGACCCTTCGTCTCCCTCCGGCGACCCTTCGTCTTCTCCGGCGACGATCCATCTTCCCAAGCACCGATCCACCATCCGCCACCGCAAGCCGCCACCGCAAGCCGCCACACAACACCGCGACGATACGACTTCCCACCACCGCGGCGTTTCGTCTTCCAGGCGAGATTTCGCCGTTTTCCGGCGACGGTTCAGCTCCCCAAGGGTAGATCTCCCTTCCCCACGGCGGATCTTGCATTTCCAAGCTTCACGCCGCGAAAACCGCCGGAATCCGTGATTTACCGCCGCGACTCTTCATCTTCCAAGCCAGATCCTGCTCATTTCGGCGACTTCTCACCTCCCCAGGGACCTGATCTGAACTCCCCATCACCGAGCTTTCCATCGGTACCTTCGGATCCCATTTCCGCCACCGTTTTCCGGAGACCCGCCGGAAAATTAACGCTTCCGGCGAACCGCGCTGTTCGTATTCGGGCTGTCCGTTGGTCGTTTTCGGCCCTTCTTCGCATCATATCGCTGTCGGTTACCTCCTCTTCGCCATGATCAGCTCCGCTTTCCACTTGCCCTACCTCCGTCATCACCACCATGAGCGGCCGAGTTCCCTGGTTGTCCGTTACTTGTAGGCGAGATCGAGATTGACTCCACCGATCTCCTCATCTCTCGACTAGTTGGATGAGCCCGAATGTTGGATATTTGGTTAAGTTTCTTGTATTCAGATTATATTTGTTTTCGTTTCGTTTGTTTGCGATACTTTAATATTATTCTGATACTCGACGTGTTGAATTGATAATGTCCATTGAGAACGTTTATTGATATATAACTTTTCGCATAATTGAATGTCGGTTTGAGATTATTGAGTGTTGATTATGACTTTAAATTGCTTCGATACTGATTGCAATCAAGTTGTAGTAGCGTTTAATGTCATCTCTACTAGGAATGCATTTATTGTGTAATTAGTTGATTGGATGATACAAAGTTGATAGGTTGTACTTGTTAACGTTGTACCAACTCGTGGTGTTTAAGGGTTTAGCATTTTTCGGTTAGTCAATGATAGTCTTTAACCAATCGATCGTAACTAAGGACGACGGGGAGACAGGATAGATTATGCCTAGATTGCCGAGAGATATTTCTATAGATTTGCCTAGCCTTGTAGGATTAGGAAATTGAAGAGCGAGGAGAGGAATTGTGAGAGTTGGTCTTGAGTCAAACCGAACCCGTAGCGACAACGCTTTTAATATTGTGTTTTAGTTAGCAATTTATTTAATGCTTTTAATTTCCTGCAAGTAATTAGTTTCTTTAGTTTTAATCAATCATTTTGCCAATTTCTCTTTCGTTAACTCAAATATACATTAGGTCGTTAGTCTTGCTCTCTATGGATTCGACCATGCTTACCGCTAACTACGGTACTTAGGTTTAATTTTGTGACCGTGACGACCGGTCTAACAAAATTTTGTGGCGGGGTCAGCCTGCCACGCGTGCGTTGCCACATAGGCACAGGATCATGCTCTGATACCAATTGATACAGACATGGGTTTTAATCACACATCCAACCAATTAAACACTCACAGTTTCAAGATTACAATCACAGAAAAGCAAATATGTAATAGCTGAAGTGAATTGATAAAGATGAGGTTGAATACTCAAAGGGCTGACGCAAAAAAAGGAAACAGAAAAAAAGAAAATAAACCCCTGACTAGCGGTTAGGAGCTAGCAACCTCCCGAACAAATCCTTTACAAATCACTCAATGAATAACTCATGCCCATATTCTCCCTTATAAGCACTTTTGTGGCCTCTCTTAATCACCTAGCCACATGACACGTCCCCTAATCACCTAACAACATGACACGTGTGCTTTCCCACTAACTAATTCTTGTTGGCTTGATCACCCCATGTGGATCTTGGATCTTCTCCTTTCTTTGGCGTGATCTTCTCTCCCGTTGGTTGTTACTTGGCTTTATTCCCCCATGTGGATCTTCTCCCTTGCTTGGTGTAGCGCTTTGTGATGGGTGGCCTATCAATACCCCCTTGAAGTGCCACCTTGTCCTCAGGTGGAATTGCGGAAAGTGGGTGTCAATCACATCATAAGGCTCCCAGTGGCTTGAAAGTTGCGATCCCGCCACTTAATCAGGGACTTCCTTAGAGCCATCCATCAAGGTGTGAGAGGAAGAGATTCAGGTTGGGTGATAACTCTAACTCTTGATCGGTCTTTGGAGGTAAAAGGCTGGAGGGTGAAAGGTTGTGGATGCTTTTCTTGAGTTGGGATACATGAAAAACTGGGTGGATTCGGGCTGTGGGTGGGAGGGCGAGTTTGTATGCAACTTGGCCTATCTTTTCTATCACCTCAAAGGGACCATAAAACACAGGGCTCAATTTCTCATTAACCTTCAGGCTAAAGATCTGAATTTGTAGGGTTGTAATCGGAGAAAGACAAAGCAGACTCACCAACAAGTTTTCCTTTAGCTCACGCAAGATGGTGTTACGCTCCTCCAATCGCGCCTATTGACGCTTCTACTAAAGAAGGGCAGTCCCCAAGCTTCAACAGTAGAGGTGGATCCCTCCCATAGAGGGCTCGGAAAGGAGTCATCTTAGCGGAGTTGTGGTATGTCGTGTTGTACCAAAATTCAGCCCATGATAACCATTGGTGCCATTGTCGAGGTTGAGAACAACAAAAACATCTGAGATATGTCTCCACACAGCGGTTAACCACCTCGGTTTGGCCATCTGTTTGAGGATGATAGGCGGGAAGCGAATTTCAATGTGGTACTGCCATTTTGAATAATTCTTGCCAAAAGTGGCTCATGAACACCCTATCTCGGTCCGATACTATGGATTTTGGGAACCCATGTAATTTAACTACTTCCTTCACAAAGATTGCTGCTACTTCCTTCGCATTATAAGGGTGGGAAAGGGAAATGAAATGACTGTATTTGGTTAGTCTATCCACTACTACAAAAATGGTATCAAAGCTTTTGGACCTAGGTAACCCCCCAATAAAATCCATGGTAAGATCCTCAAAAACTTGGTTAGGAATGGGTAATGGTTGGAGTAGGCTGCTTTGGTTTCAATCTTTGTGTACTTGTTGGTTTGACAAATGGTGCAGGCCCTAATAAAATTCTGAACGTCCCTCTTAATACCCTCCCAAAATGCCACACTTGCCACCTTTTTGTATGTTCTAAAAAAACCCGAATGACCCCCTCCGGGGCTGGAGTGAAACTCTTCTAATAGTTTGGGAATAAAGCTGGAGTTTTTTGGAAGTACTAACCTTTTTTTGTACAGCAGACATCCTCTACGAAGTTCATAATGTGGTCTGCTACTTGGGTCTAATAACAAGTCCTGAATGATGGTGCATAACTTGGGGTCGTTGTGGGCTTCCCCAGCTAGAGCCTCGAAGTCCGTAAACTGTACCATTGTGATTGCGTTGTACCCTACTGCTTCTTCTCTACGGGACAAGGCATCAGCAACTTTATTTTTATGGCCAGACGTGCGTATCTCGAAGGTGAACCCCATGAGCTTGGAGATCCATTTACGCATTGCGTGTCTTCATACGCTGATCAAGTAAGAACTGAAGGCTTTTCTGATCTGACTTAATGATAAATTTACTGCCTAACAGATAGTGACTCCATTTTTGGACCGCAAACACGATGGCCATGAGTTCCCTCTCATACACTGACTTTTGCTTGGCATTTGGGGAAAAAGCCTTACTTAGGAATGCAATTGGACGATCCTGCTGAACCAACACCGCCCCAAGTCCTTGTCCCGACGCATCCGTGAAAACTTCAAAGGGAATCTTTGAAATTGTGAAATGCTAAAGCTGGGAACCGTAGTCATGGCCGATTTGATTGCTCAAAGCTTGTTGGGCCTCTTGTCCATTGAAAAGCATTCTTCCGGAGTAATTGGGTTAATGGAAAGGCTATGTTCCCATACCCTTGCACAAATCGGCGGTAATAGCCAGTGAGTCCTAAAAATCCCCTCAAACTCTTGATGGAAGTCGGAATGGGCCATGATTTCATGGCTTCTACCTTCTGTGGATCTGCTTCTACTCCTTTTGCAGACACCAAATGACCCAAGTATTCCAGCTTCTTCTGCCCAAACGAGCATTTTTTTCGGTTAACTATCAATTCGTGAGCCTGCAGAATTGTAAAAGCTTGGGATAGGTGTTGTATGTGGCTCTCTAAATCTGGACTGTAGATCAGGGATGTCGTCAAAGAAAACTAAGACAAATTTTCGGAGGACAGGTTTAAAGATGGTGTTCATAAGGGCTTGGAAGGTGGATGGGGCATTAGTTAAACCAAATGGCATCACTAAAAATTCATAGTGTCCCTCATGAGTCCGAAATGCTGTTTTTGGCACATCCTCATCCTTCATCCTAATCTGATGGTACCCTGATTGTAAATCTAGTTTGGAAAAAATTGTGGCTCCGGCTAGCTCATCTAACAGCTCATCGATGGTTGGTATAGGAAATTTATCGGGTATGGTGATACTATTGAGGGTCCTATAGTCCACACAAAACCTCCAACTGCCATCTTTCTTCTTAACTAATAACACGGGGCTTGCAAACGGGCTGGTGCTGGGTTGGATGATTCCAGCCGCCAACATCTCACCAACCAGCCTCTCGATCTCATTTTTCTGAAAATACGGGTATCTATAGGGTCTGATGTTCGGAGCTTGCGCGCCTTCCTTCAACACTATGGTGTGATCATTTTTCCTATGGGGGGGTAAGCTAGAAGGTTGGTCAAATAATTGTTGGAATTCCTCTAGGACTCTCGCCACTCTTGGTTCATGCGATTCCTCCTTGACTTCTGGTTTATACTCGATCGACCAGAATTCCACTAAATACCCGTTTCCTACCGCCTGAACTGTTTTCAACATGGCCTTAAGAGATACAACCTTTTTCACTAGTGAAGGGTCCCCTTGTAACATCACACGTCTCCCTTCGATCTCAAAGCTCATAGTTAATTTTTTCCAATTTGCACAAACATCCCCAGAGCTCAACCAGGACACCCCGAGTACCACGTCAGCCCCTCCTAAATCAAATGGGAAGTAGTCTTGATGTATCCTTACTCCTTGTATCTCAAGTTTTACCCCTGTGCATGTACCTTCGCCCCTTACTGTCACTCCATTCCCCACCATTACTCCAAAAGTCCTGCCCTTCTTTACCGAAATACCCAATTTGTTAACCAACTCTTGTGAAATAAAATTGTGTGGCCTTGCTGTCCACCAATACTATAACCTCCTCCTCACCAATTTTTCCTCTAATTTTCAATGTTTTATCTGTAGTAATACCAACAATGGAGTTCATTGATAGGGCAAGTGGGTTACCTTCTGTATTGGTTTCTTCTTCTACGTTCTGATCGGGTGTGTCTTCCTTCATTTCTTCCTCATCCCAAGCAAGAAGGATTTGCAATGATTTACTCCTGCATTTATGGGTGGGGCTGTATTTTTCATCACACTTAAAACATAATCCACGTTCTCGCTTGTCTTTGGATCTCGGATTCGTGAGCCGCGAAAGTTGTCCCCTACGAAGCTCGACATGGTCGTTTCCTTGGCCTCTCTCCTCTCGGGTGGCACGACATTGGATGAGAAATGGGTTTGGTGTTTTTACATGCGAAGACCACCACCCAGTTCGCGCATTTTATGGGTTAATAGTGACCCGATTGTAAGCTTCTCTTCCCACTTGATTTTTAATTACTTTGGGCCTCCCTTTTTCTAAAATCCAATTTCTTTCCTCTACTCTATGGGCTTGCTCAATGACTTCACTTATGCTATTGGGCCTCATTAATCTTAACTCAGCCTTGACATCCTCTTTAAGCCCATTCACAAAAAGTCCCATAAGCATCTCCTCTCCCTGATCCTTCAAAGGTGCAAAAAGCTTAAATTCCTCCTATTCACACCGTGCCCGTTTGTTTTAAGCATTAACGCTTATACGCCGTCCCTTGGAAAGCAGGGTGGGTTTCGAAACTGGTAATAAGCGCGGTTTTAAAGTCCCTCCGAGGACTGAATTGGTGCTCAGCTTACATCCCATTGGAACCAATTCAAAGCCCTTCCCTCCATACACACATCGGCTGCTTCCATTTTCTCTGATTCTTCGTATCGGTTGATAGCGAAGTACCTATCTGCTCTAAAGGTCCACCCAAACGGATCGTCACCGTTGAAAATAGGCAGCTCCAATTTCCTGCTCTTCTTGTCATCTTTCTTTGATTCGCTACTCTGGTAATACTCTCCCTCCCTGTTTTCATGACTACTCAGATTTTCAGAATCCGGCAGTTTTTCCTTTTCCCGTGAATGTCTTTCCTCCCTCTCTTCTTTTAGCCGCATCAATTCTCTTATCTCAGTCAAACACTCCTTCACTCCACCTAAATCCACCTTCATGGTCGTCATATCCTCCTTCACTGACTTAATTTCCTTCTCCACATTATCCATTCTATTTTCCATCTTAGATTTGACCATTACCCAGCCAAGCTCCGAACATCAGACCCTATAGATACCCGTATTTTCAGAAAAATGAGATCGAGAGGCTGGTTGGTGAGATGTTGGCGGCTGGAATCATCCAACCCAGCACCAGCCCGTTTGCAAGCCCCGTGTTATTAGTTAAGAAGAAAGATGGCAGTTGGAGGTTTTGTGTGGACTATAGGACCCTCAATAGTATCACCATACCCGATAAATTTCCTATACCAACCATCGATGGGCTGTTAGATGAGCTAGCCGGAGCCACAATTTTTTTCCAAACTAGATTTACAATCAGGGTACCATCAGATTAGGATGAAGGATGAGGATGTGCCAAAAACAGCATTTCGGACTCATGAGGGACACTATGAATTTTTAGTGATGCCATTTGGTTTAACTAATGCCCCATCCACCTTCCAAGCCCTTATGAACACCATCTTTAAACTTTGTCCTCGAAAATTTGTCTTAGTTTTCTTTGCGACATCACGATCTGATCCCGTTTAGAGAGCCACATACAACACCTATCCCAAGCTTTTACAATTGAGGCTCACGAATTGATAGTTAACGAAAAAAATGCTCGTTTGGGCGGGGAAGAAGGCTGGAATACTTGGGTCATTTGGTGTCCGCAAAAGGAGTAGAAACGAGATCCAGAAGTTAGAAGCCATGAAATCATGGCCCATTCACTTCCATCAAGAGTTTGAGGGGATTTTTAGGACTCAGGCTATTACCGCCCGATTTGTGCAAGGGTATGGGAACATAGCCTTTCCATTAACCCAATTACTCGGAAGAATGCTTTTCAATGGGACGAAGAGGCCCTGACAAGCTTTGAGCAAGCAAATCGGCCATGACTACGGTTCCAGTTTTAGCAGCCCCCAATTTCAGCATTCCCTTTGAAGTTTTCACGGATGCGTCGGGACAAGGACTTGGGGCGGTGTTGGTTCAGCAGGATCGTCCAATTGCATTCCTAAGTAAGGCTTTTTCCCCCAAATGCCAAGCAAAAGTCGGTGTATGAGAGGGAACTCATGGCCATCGTGTTTGCGGTCCAAAAATGGAGTCATATACGTTATTGGCGGTGATAAATTTATCATTAAGTCGATCGAGAAAAGCCTTCGTGGCTTACTTGATCGACGTATGAAGACACCGAGCAGAAATGGATCTCCATGGGGTTCACCTTCGATGTGCCTGCCATAAAAATAAAGTTGCAGATGCCTTGTCCCGTAGAGAAGCGGTAGTGTACAACGCAATCACAATGGTACGGTTACGGACTTGAGGCTCTGTGGGGAAGCCCACAACGACCCCAAGTTATGCACCATCATTCAGGACTTGTTATTAGACCCAAGTAGCAGACCACATTATGAACTTCGTAGAGGATGTCTGCTGTACAAAAAAAGGTTAGTACTTCCAAAAAACTCCAGCTTTATTCCCAAACTATTAGAAGAGTTTCACTCCAGCCCCGGAGGGGGTCATTCGGGTTTTTTTAGAACATACAAAAAGGTGGCAAGTGTGGCATTTTGGGAGGGTATTAAGAGGGACGTTCAGAATTTTATTAGGGCCTGCACCATTTGTCAAACCAACAAGTACACAGCATTGAAACCAGCAGGCCTACTCCAACCATTACCCATTCCTAACCAAGTTTTTGAGGATCTTACCATGGATTTTATTGGGGGGTTACCTAGGTCCAAAAGCTTTGATACCATTTTTGTAGTAGTGGATAGACTAACCAAATACAGTCATTTCATTTCCCTTTCCCACCCTTATAATGCGAAGGAAGTAGCAGCAATCTTTGTGAAGGAAGTAGTTAAATTACATGGGTTCCCAAAATCCATAGTATCGGACCGAGATAGGGTGTTCATGAGCCACTTTTGGCAAGAATTATTCAAAATGGCAGGTACCACATTGAAATTCAGTTCCGCCTATCATCCTCAAACAGATGGCCAAACCGAGGTGGTTAACCGCTGTGTGGAGACATATCTCAGATGTTTTTGTTGTTCTCAACCTCGACAATGGCACCAATGGTTATCATGGGCTGAATTTTGGTACAACACGACATACCACAACTCCGCTAAGATGACTCCTTTCCGGAGCCCTCATGGGAGGGATCCACCTCTCTTGTTGAAGCTTGGGGACCGCCTTCTTTAGTAGAACGACAATCAAGGCAGCATTGAGGAGTAGTAACACCATCTTGCGTGAGCTAAAGGAAAACTTGTTGGTGGCTCAAAGCCACATGAAAGAGGCCGCAGATTCCCATCGCAGAGAGCTGTCTTTTCAGCCAGGGGACTTTGTCTTTCTCCGATTACAACCCTACAAATTCAGATCTTTAGCCAGGAAGGTTAATGAGAAATTGAGCCCCAGGTTTTATGGTCCCTTTGAGGTGATAGAAAAGATAGGCCAAGTTGCATACAAACTCGCCCTCCCACCCACGGCCCACCCGAATCCACCCGCTTTTCATGTATCCCAACTCAAGAAAAGCATCCACTGGCTCAGGCCCCCTCCCACCTTTACCTCCAAGACCGAGTAAGAGTTAGAGTTATCAGTCCAACCTGAATCTGTTCTCTCCTCTCACACCTTGATGGATGGCTCTAAGGAAGTCCTGATTAAGTGGCGGGATCTGCCAACTTTCGAAGCCACTTGGGAGCCTTATGATGTGATTGACACCCAATTTCCGCAATTCCACCTTGAGGACAAGGTGGCACTTCAAGGGGGGGGTATTGATAGGCCACCCATCACAAAGCGCTACACCAAGCAAGGGAGAAGATCCACATGGGGGAATAAAGCCAAGTAACAACCAGCAGGAGAGAAGATCACGCCCGAAAGGAGGAAGATCCAAGATCCACATGGGGTGATCAAGCCAACAAGAATTAGTTAGTGGGAAAGCACACGTGTCATGTTGTTAGGTGATTAGGGGACGTGTCATGTGGCTAGGTGATTAAGAGAGGCCACAAAAGTGCTTATAAGGGAGAATATGGGCATGAGTTATTCATTGAGTGATTTGTAAAGGATTTGTCTGGGAGGTTGCTAGCTCCTCGAACTGCTAGCTGGGGTTTATTTTCTTTTTTTCTGTTTCCTTTTTTTGCGTCAGTCCTTTGAGTATTCAACCTCATCTTTATCAATTCACTTCAGCTATTACATATTTGCTTTTCTGTGATTGTAATCTTGAAACTGTGAGTGTTTAATTGGTTGGATGTGTGATTAAAACCAAGGTCTGTATCAAACTTTAGTTCACTTTAACCACTTTTGGACTTACAAGAGTACGATTCAACATATTCACAACATCATCATGCCACAAAAATATGATGCACAATCCATTCAACACACAATCTCCACAAAAGCATCATCAACAACATTTTACAAAAATATCACAATCTCCACAAAAGCATCATCAACAACACTTCCAAAAAATATGATCAACAACATACTCCACAAAAATAAAAATCAATCAACACTCTCCAACGATCTTCACAGTCCACCGTGAGCAAACCCACAGCGAGCAGACCCACCATGAGAAGACTCCACCGTGAGCAGACCCACCCTGAAGAGACTCCACCGTGAGCAGACTCTTGATTTTTATGTATTCTTTGTTTGTTATTTTGTTAATCTTGTTTTGCTTTCTGGGTTTGTTTTAGTGAAGGAAGGTAATGTTGTGGCTGCTGTTTGTGCTGTTTTGGCCTTTGGGATACTTTGCACTTGTTAGAAGGAATTGTGGTGATGGTGGTGTGGCGTGAAGGCAATTGGGGGTTTTTGTTTGTTGATTTTGGGATTTTGTGAGATGGTTTTCAGGAAATTTTGTTGTTAGATGAGGTTTTGGTAAAGTTAACCTTACACTACATTTGAAGAGATTAAGGCTGTTAAATATGGATTAGAGATGTAAAGCTCATAATTAAGGAGCTTATGTAACAAATATAATTAATATTCCTTTAATTTTACATTTTCGGCATATTTTGTTACTAATTTTACTTGTTTCTGATTTCTGAAACCGATGGATGGTCCTCACTATGTAGCAATCCAATGGTCTCTAATTTTCACAGGCCTGGTAACATTATGAAGATTGTCTCTGCCTTTCCCGACACTTCAAGTCAAAGCCAAGTTTCTCCTTGAGAGAACGTTAATGTTGTCCACCAAATAATCAAATACAAAGCTTTTGTATAATGTTGATTTTTAGTCTTCATAGTATGAAATTATATATAAAATAATAAATATTTGAGTTTAAGGACTTAAATGAAAAATTGAAGAATTTTAAGGATTAAAGGATAATTTGAAAATCGGTTTGAAAACCGGTTAACCGGTAACCAAACCGAAAACTCGGTTTGGTTTACATTCGGTTTTTAACCGAAACCGGTCCGGTTTTCGGTTTGGATTTTCTCCAAACTGAAAAACCGGTTCGGTTTTTGGTTTTAATAATCCGGTTCGGTTAACCGGATTATCCCACCCCTACTCTTGATGGCAATACTCCCTACGAGCTCCTGTTTGGTAAACAACCTGACTACTCTATGCTTCACACTTTTGGATGTTTATGCTTTCCTTATTTGCGAGATTATGCTCCTAACAAATTATCTCTCAAATCATCTTCTTGTGTCTTTTTAGGTTATAGCCCCCTTCACAAGGGTTTTCGCTGTTATGACCGCAAGACACAACGTCTATATGTCTCTCGACATGTCCAATTTTATGAAACTATTTTCCCTTATGCGGGTGCTGATACACAACAACTTCCCAACTCAACACCTTATATTACTTTCTCTGATTTTTTGGAGTCTAGTAATAATGTGTCTTCGCTTCTCCAGATTTGTTGTTATCTTCACCTCTGTTAGATTCTGTTTGTTTACCATGCAGTGATGGTCTTGGTGAGTCTTTATCTTGCACATCTCCTGAAGTGTCTCATGTCCCTTCTCCAAGTCTGCCCACACCGCCTGTTTCTATACCGACGACCTCTACCAACACTCACTCAATGGTTACTAGAGGGAAAGCTGGTATATTTAAACCTAAAGCTTATCATGCATTACAGCTCTCACCTTCCTCTCAGTTTTTTCAGGCTTTGCTTGCTCTCCAAGAGCCTCGGGGTTTCAAGTCTGCTGCCAAACACCCTGAATGGCTCTTGAATATGGATGATGAAATACAAGCTTTGAAGAAAAATGATACTTGGGCTCGTGTACCCCGCCCTCGTAATCACAATGTGGTTGGTTGTCATTGGATCTTTAAGACCAAACTTCATGCTGATGGTTCTATTGAACGTCATAAGGCTCGCTTTGTGGCCAAGGGCTACTCTCAGATTCATGGACTTGATTTTGAAGATACGTTCAGTCCTGTGGTGCGACCTGCTACTGTTCGGATTATTCTATCCATTGCGGTCACTTCTGAATGGCCCTTACATCAATTAGATGTTAAGAATGCCTTTCTCCATGGTCATCTTTCTGAAGAAGTCTACATAGATCAACCACTTGGCTACACCGATCCACCGATCCATAATTTCCTCAACATGTGTGCTGTTTGAAGCGTGCTCTTTATGGTCTCAAACAAGCCCCTCGTGCTTGGTTCCAATGCTTTGGCTCCTTTTTGCAGAAACTTGGTTTTTGTCTCAGTCAGGCTGACTCTTCTCTGTTTGTTCATCACACCATGGTTGGCATAGTTTATCTCTTGCTCTATGTTGATGACACGGTGCTTATTGGCAATAATCCCGCTTTGATCAAGACTCTTATTACACGGTTATCCACCGAATTTGCTATGAAAGATTTGGGTTCTCTCCAATATTTCCTTGGTGTCGAAGTTCAACCTAATTCTCAAGGCTTATTTCTTAGCCAAACCAAGTATGCTCTTGATCTGCTACAGCATGCTAACATGGTTGATGCCAAACCCATTACCACTCCCTTTGTAGTTGGACAACATCTCTCTATCGAAGGGAAGCTCTTCTTGGATCCCACCCTTTTCTGATCTCTTGCTGGAGCTCTACAGTATTTGACAATTACTTGGCCTGATCTCTCATTTAGTGTCAATTCCATTTGCCAGTACATGCATGCTCCAACTGAAGATCACTTTCGCACACTCAAACGCATATTGCGTTATGTTAAAGGCATGGTCCATCATGGTCTACAACTCCACCGCACCTCCTCCCCTGAGTTGCTTGCTTATTCTGATGCGGATTGGGCAGGATGTCCTGATACACGTCGGTCTACCACCGGTTATGTTCTCTTCTTGGGTCCCAATCTTGTTTCTTGGTGCTCCAAGAAACAATCCACTGTTTCTCGCTCCAGTACTGAAGCTGAGTATAGATCCTTAGTTGTCGCTACCGCTGAAGTTGCTTGGATTGTTCAGCTACTCTGTGATCTACATCTTCAAATGCCTCTCCTCCAAAAATATTATGCGACAACAAGAGTGCTATTTTTATGGCTGTCAATCCTGTCACTCAACCTCGCTCTAAACATATTGCAATTGACTACCATTTTGTTCGTGAATTAATTGCCAATGGTTCTCTCAAAGTCGCCTTTGTTCCCTCCCATCTTCAGCTTGCCGATTCATTTACTAAGGGCGTCACCAAGCCTCAGTTTCTACTTTTCCGTAACAAACTTCACGTGCTTCCTTCTGCCATGCTCAGCTTGAAGGGGGGTGATAAGGATGAATCCTCTTCGGATTAGTCTTTCCTTGATCTTAGATGATTGTATACTATATTTATCTTAACTATCATGTATTTATCTTTTATAGGATAATCTCAACTGCATATATTTTGTTATAGGACTTTCCTATTGTAAATACACTTTATATAATGAAACAGATTGCCTCAATATTCCTTGAGGATTTCAGTCACATATACACGGGTCTTTGAACCTCTTTAAAGCCTTTGTGCGGAACTCAATAGATTTTTATCAGAACAAAATATCAATCGCAAATTTCAATTTCAAATATAATAAGGAACTAGGAATGTTACTACATACAAATAATAAAGCTAATAATAATCTTCCTAAAATAAGATAAAGGATGTGATAAATAAATAAAAATAGAAATCATAATATATGAAGCCTAAACAGTAATTGAAGCTTCGGGGTATAAATGGAAAGTGGAGGGCTGTTGTGTGTCTTAAACCATACGTAACGTATAGTCGAAAGTTATTTAGTTAGAATGTTAAGGAAAAATACAATAAAGTGACTGAAACATAAAATAATAATAATAATAATAATAATAATAATAATTTAGTTAGAACGTTAAGGAATAATACAATAAAGTGAATGAAACATTCAAAAAAAAAAAAAAAGAGACCATCCATTTTGATGATAATGAATTGATGATATTAAATTCAAAGGCGGTCCATGTTAGGTCTTAACCATATAATCAACTACCTTTCAATTATTGACGGTTCGTTGTAGATTTTGAGTATATGTATTACTTAAGATGTCTTAAATTCGAATTTCCACTATCTTTAATAAAGGGTAGTCAGTAGAGGTTTCTGGTTGCTTCCGTTTATCGTTTTTTCTGTTAGTTTACTCACACTTCGCCTTCAATTTCTAAGGTAAGGATTCGACATGCATGCGTCTGTAGCCAATTAATTTTATTTCAGTTCCGTTTGCTTGCGAATTGCGATTGATTTGCTGTGATTATAGTTGTAATTATAATATTAATTGGATTTCATAGATGGAAATATTATTATTAGTTTTATTATTTTTATGTAGTAACATTCCTAATTCCTTATTATATTTGAATTGAAATTTGGGATTGATGATTTCTTCTGATTTTATTTTGCAATGTTATATTGTTTGACGTGTTTCGAATTCATGTTTGACTACTAACTTTGATGTTATGTTGTTTGTTATTTAAAATTGAGTAAATGATTTCTTCTCACCCAACGTTTGGCCTAATGACACTTTCCCACAAAAAGTTTTAAAATACAATTTTATTACCTAAATATTATATTCTATTAATAATTTCTCTTAAATACAATGACAAAAAGTTTGCCTCTTGCTCTTAGTTCGAATCGTGTAATCTCCGGTGCCAGTTCGAATCGTCAGCTGCCATTCTCTTACGTTTTCTCCAGCAACAAGAAAAAACGCGAAGCATAAAGTGAAAAACAAGAAATAAGCATGCACTTTAAAATCAGAAAGTTCTACATGGTCAACCAAATTCCTAAAATTGAAAAATAAAAAGCTGGCCGAGATGGAATTGATGGCCACAATGGAGCTTAGCGGTGGATCAGATGCCAATATCCATTATCGGAGACGAGTGAAGACAAATCGAGCAGGAAAGCAAAGAAAAAGGGAGCTACAGAGCCCACCATGGTGTCGTTGGTCCACCAATTGGGATTTGAAACCGAAAATTACAATCCTAAGCGACAAATCTGAAAACTTTTATTTGCTCTTTTTTATCTGGATCTCTATATTTATACAATAATGCTAAATGTATAAACAAATTTTATAAAAATTTGTGTACAAACTGATATGACAGAAAATGAATGGAAGAGTGAATATGATGAGTTTAACTTTTTATACCCACTATTTCATTCATTTTCTACCGCATTAGTTTGTACATAAATCTTTGTAAGAGTTATTTGTACATGTAGCATTTCTCATATCTATATCTATCCAAAAAAAATTACCATGTTGGTACAAAGAGGAAAGAAAACGATTGGTTTAGTCAAGATATGATTGCTGTGTACTACATTATTAAAGATTTTGTAATCGTGAAAAATATCTTTAAATTAATTAGTATACCAAAATCTCAAATGCATATAATGTTTGTTAGGGTAATTTTCAATAATATAAAGATTTTTAATTTTAAAAATATTAAACTTGGGGTTGATAAAGATTAAAGAGTTTAGGCGAGGGCTTAAATGACACCACTCTCACCTAAATTCCATATATATATATATATATATATATATATATATTATGGTTTAGTTTTCGATTGTGTATATCTTGGTATTGCATTTTAATTGTCCCATTTAAAATATATATAATATGTGTTGAAGCTTGATTTTAACACCAACAACTCGCACGCGTAAAGTGCTAAGTTGCCCTTAAAAATTACACGTGAATGATTACGATAATCAAATACAAAGACTGTATAATAAAAGAGAGATGATTTTTAAAGTGGTTCACATGCTTAAAGCGAATCCTACGTCTACTGTTCTTTTATATATGAGAGATAACAAGAGGTCGTGTATAGCGAACAGTGAGTAGAGGTATAATAACTGATTATTTAGATAGAATATCAAGTCAGTCTCTTTCTCGTAAGTTATCTTTGCTTTGAAAATAAAGATTACAATCAGAATGTGGGTTCAGTATCAGAATCCCGAAAATGAGAGGGAGAGTTATCTATTTATAGTAGAGGAATTCAAGGTAATTATTACAAATCTGCAAGTGGGTAAATGCCTTACAAGTCCTTTATTGCCTCCCATTGGTTGATAACTTAGAAAATATTCTCAAATTACTTGAGCCTTGGATAGGTGTGCGGCTCTCATTCACTCTAGACAAAACTTGGATCTACCAAGTTGGTGACAACCATATTCTTTCTATCTTGGAGCGACGTGGCAACTCTTGGACAACGCAAAACCTTCTTAAACTCTGATTGGTGCCTGCTGATGTAAGCTTACATCAACCCTTATTTTTTAGGCATAACAATATGAGATGATATGATTATGGATCAAATGTGAAAAGAATCAGTGTGTTCTTCGATTGTGTTTCCCATGGTCGAAACCTAACCCATATCACAACACCTGGCCAACCCTGTTGAGTTCGTACACAGTATCATAAATTCACCAACGTATATCTATGCTTTCTTCTTCTTATTACTAATTAATTTGTAATTACATTATTACCATTCTTATGAACATAAGATTAGAATATAAATTTTGTGTACTGTGCATGTGCTGTGGAAATTGAGATAGTAATAGACAAATTAACTTTTAAGATAAGTGGTTGTTCATAAGATTAGAATACAAAATTTTATACCACTTCTGTAGAATATCTCTTAAATCAAAGAAATCTTAAAATCAATGGCAGTTTCCCTTTAGCTTATAAAATGGGAGATATATAAAACATGTTTTAGTCAATCGTTACCTTATAAAACCCCCTCGTCTATAAAATCTTGGTAATTAAGCAAAGTGGTTGCGAAAACCCCTCAACTAGCTCCTTCCTATTCTCCAAAACTTTGATCTAAAATATCTATCTGAAACGTGATTCACTCATTTAATTAAATTTATATCTTGTTTCGCCTCTTCAATATGATCAAATTAAGCTTCATTTTCATATACTATTTTAATAAAAATATATTTAATTAACAAAATACTATTTTTCGTCAAATATGTTGAATTCGTTTTCAACTTGTGATCTTAAAGTGGATACCATAGAAGGATCATTTGATTATGCAGACCCAAGACTCAGGGAAGACCGTAAAGTTCAAATGCCAAAAAGGAAGCTTCATCAGTTTTAATACTTAACATAAGGGGAACGACAAGTTTCCACCCAAAGCTTGGCCTAATGACAAGTTCCCACCCACAAAGTTTCAAAATGACATAATATGTCCTTCTGCAGTTGAAATTAACGGAAAAATTGGACGGATGGGTGGGAAATTGTCATTTTGAAACTTTTCAGGTGGAACTTATCATTCGACCAAACTTTGGGTGGGACCTTGTTGTTCACCCTTATGTCAAGTATTAAAACTGATGAATCTGTTGTAAAGAGGTGGACCTCCACCGTCTTGAACTTTGAGGCGGTGGCGGTTGTCAAATGGAGGTGCGGATTTTTCTCCATTGTTCTATAAATACCCCCCTCCCCTTCATTCGTACAATATACAAAATTTTGAGAAGTTTAATAACATAACAATTCAGTCCCTCAACTCTCTTGCTTTATTCATTATCTCTTTTATTTGTTAGTTTATTTCCTTATTTTAGTTAATTATTATACAATATGTTATTAGCATGAAGAGTTTAACAAGTGTAACGATGTACGTCTACTGAAAATATATATTTTCAACCCTACAAGTGTTATTTAATCCCTGTTTTCGTCTCTATGGTTGGATTTATTTATTACTTTTAAATTCCGCCTCTATGATATGATCTAATTATTATTGTTAAATTCCGTTTTTATATTTGACTTGTGATTTAGTTATTGACTATAAACTCACGAGGACTTTCTTATAAACATTTTAGTCCAAATTTTTCATGTGCATTTAAGCTAACTTCATGAATGCGTTGTTGGGTTACATTACATGTTGGCAAGTTAGACAAGTTAGAGTGGTAAAAGAAAAAGGAAAGATTTTGTTCGATAACTGCTGAGTTTGTACTCCATCAGTCCAGGACACCTTTTGGTTTTCCGATTCAGATCAAATTCAAATGATTATGAGGTCCCTTCAAACTAAAGCAATTGACAACATGCTGAGACATTTTTAACTTACCTAACAACACAGACTTTCTAAATTTTAGTCCATCGCAGTCGACCATTAGTCCAATACCTAATTGGCCTGAGCCCAGAAATGAAAATCTCTATAAGAACTAGTTTAATTTATGGCCAATGTATTTGAGGATTACAGTTTAGCCATAAGTAACCACAAATCACTCTAACCTTCATGGCTTCATTACAGAACTCTTAATTTAATTAGAGTTGATTAGTTTAATTATATGTTGTCAATTGAAGCTAACACCTGCAACCAAATTGAACATCAACGGGTCACTTTCTAAAGCTTAGACAATATGCATCAAATTCTACTCATCCATCAACCATCAACACCTGGCTTCAGGTAGATAAAACATTTCATATTCAGAAGATCAGAACAAGCTAGGCAAGAAGATTGTTGCTTATTTAATTGGGAAGAAGAAGTCATTGACTGTAAATCCTCCATCAACACATAAAGTTTGGCCAGTTATATATGAAGCTGCGGGTAAGCAAAAGAATGCTACCAAGGATGACACCTCCTTCGGTTCCCCACTCCGTCCCATCGGAGTTCGACATTTTACTTCCTCCAAGAACTTCTCATTACCCAGATACTGCAATCCATTAAGGAAGATGATCCAACAATATATTTCGAAACCTTCTATTTTTATAATCATATAGTATATATATATATAATAAAACCTCTCTATAGTCATAATATAATAGTGAGATCAAATTAATTATTACTATAAGAAGATTATAACTTAATAGAGGTGTAGTTATACAAATTACTATTTTGGTTTTTTATTTTATAATTCACGTTTTAGTATTATATATGTATTAGGATTTCAATTCATTGTTTTAGTTTAGTAGTCATTGTTGCAATAGACTAGAAGAGAAAATAAATTATCCTGAGAATGATAGTATGAAAATACAAAAAGTTTTGTTCCAATAAGCTTTAAGCATGCTTGAAAAACTAGAAATATTTTGGCTTTAATAAAAAAATGTCAATGCTAACGAGTTATTATGTATCCACAAATTAAAAGATATGGTGACAACTCTAAAACATAAATGCCCAAAGAATTTTAGATAAGTATATTTTTTTTTATCTTAAACTTTTAATATAACATAACATTTTTTTTTTTTTTTTTGCAATATGCATATAATTATTATTATGTGGAGACAATTTTCTTAAAACAGGAATTAGAAAAATTATAACTTAATACAATGTGAAGTTTATTCTTATATATATATATATATAAGTAATTAAATATAAAAGTAATTCTTACAGGTTCAGCTGTCGGAGTTATGATAAACCAAGGTTTTAGATGCGCTCCCTCCTCTCTTGAGCTAGTATTTTTTTAGAATGAGTTCTACCAAACCACTTTATCAGTAGCAAATTCATGAGTTGTCAAACAATTTAATCTCCTAAAATGCATTAGCTTCCATCTCTTGAGAATTAAAGAAATTTAGATTCAAATTCTGTGTTTCACATAATAACCCACCAAGTAGCCAATAACCCCATGCATAAAGAGTAATTTCAATTGTTATCTTCCCCGATATTACAAGGTTTTATTTAATAGAATATCATCAGAAGATGTACAATTCAGCACACCAAGCAACTTCGTGTGAATTGGCCTTTTGGGTGTTTCTTGTAAGTTATGCTCAGGGGAAGAAGAAGCCATTGACTGTAAATCCTCCATCCACACAAATAGTCTGTCCACTTATGTACGAGGCTGCAGGTAGGCTAAGGAATGCCACCAAAGATGACACCTCCTTTGGCTCCCCGATGCGTCCCATCGGAGTTCGCCATTTTACTTCCTCCAATAATTTCTCATCATTCAGAAGCTGCAAGAAGAATAAATTTCAAAACCATCTAGTCTTGTACAAACAATTAACGACGATGTTCATAAGCATACAAAGTTCTTGCTCTTACAGGTTCAGCTAGGGGAGTTCTGATAAACCAAGGCCCCACAGAATTGGTCCTTATATTGTCTTTTGCCCATTCACAAGCCAAATTTTTGGCAAGCTGATTCATGGCTCTTGCAGATAATCAGTATAAATTATTATATCCATTTATAGAAGCTAGCAGTATGAATAATCAAATTATTGGCATACCTTTTGTAGCAGCATATATGGATTCTACACATACTGATACTAAGATACTACACCACAAACCGAAGACATGAAAATAATACTTGCTGATCCTGAAGCTTTCAGAAGAGGATGCGCAAGTTGAGACAAGTGGTAAGCGGACTCCAAATTGGTGGCTATGAGAAATTAAAAGTCTTCAGCCTTGTACTCCTCAGTGGGTTTGGTCCTATTTGTCCCAGCATTGTTTATCTACAGAGGCACAATTAATTCAATCACTTTAATATAATTTTGAGACTTGGTAAAACAAAATGGATTTGGAAAATGGATGGTGATATACATACAAGGATGTTGAGTTTGCCATTAAACAGAGAGGAGACTTGCTTCATTAACTTCTCTCGTTCCTGTCGAGATGATACACCACAGACTGAACCACTAACTTTGAAACCTTTCTTTTCCCATTCACGTAAGCATTTCTTAAGCTCTGATTCATTCCTGGAGCATGTATGGACAATAGCAGTATGGCACCTAACTCTTGCAAATTCCTCCGCAACAGTATGCCTGATGACAATAGAAACAGACTGATCATTAACATGTATCAGATTATTTTCAATTGGAGACTAAATTAATCCAAAACAGATGATGCTTTTGAGCATATAATTTTTTAAAGTTGGATGGATGCGTGGAAAGATGTTTGCCAACCCAAAGTGGATGGAGGTTTAGGAATCCGATCCCTTAGCCACTGGAATCTTTCTTTAATGGTTCGCCACATCTGGAAAATTGTCTCTAGGAAAGCTTCATTGTGGGTCAAATGGATTCACACCTACAGACTTCGAGGCAGAAATTTTTGGGATATTCGGGTTACATGGGATGCAAGCTGGAGTTGAAGTAAATTGCTTGGGATGCCAGATAGGATTCGGAGACATTGGAGTTGATATTGGGGATGGGCAGTCTACTTCCCTCTGGCACGATGACCGGCACCCGTTAGGCCCCCTGAAAGAGATTGTTCCTTGAAGGACAATGTTCCAATCAAGCCTAGGATCACAAGCTCGGGTAAGTGATATTTTATTTGAAAAATGTTGGTTCTGACCGGAAGATATTCAGCAAGCGTTTCCCCATATTATCAGTCAGGTTCCTTCTTTACCTCCCACCCTTCTTCTGATAAAACCTTCTGGCGTAACCGAGATGGTAGCAAAGGGAAGTTTTCTTCATGGCAAGTTTGGACTGATCTCTCTCTTAAGAGCTCCAGGGTCCCTTGGAGTGTTTTAGTGTGGACAAACACGTGCATTCCCTGTCATTCCTCCATTCTTTGGTTGGCCATAAAGCATAAACTAATCACCAAGGGTAGAATGCGTTTCTGGTCGGGAGAGGAGAACTTGGCATGTGCGCTATGTGGAGGCTCTAGGGACTCCCAAGCCGTCCAAGCTAAAGGGCAGTTCCATTCTAACTTTGATGGATGGGATAATATTGTGACTTGGTGTGCGGCTAGCTTTCGGGGTAATAGCATTAATGCAGTCATTCCACGTTTATTGTTGGGGGCTGTGGTTTATTTGGTTTGGCAAGAAGGAAACCTTAGATTTTTCAAAGGCAAAAGGCGGAACTATAATATGATCTAGAGTCAGATATTTGAAGAAGTGAAGCTTAGATTGCACACCATCAACTTCAAAGATAATGATCGAGTTAGCCGGGTTTTGGGAGATGGGGGCATCCCTGCCAAGCGACTTGAGTGGATATTGACAGATGTGCGAATTCATGACTATGAGAATGTGCTGGTTCTTTGCAATTTTTAAATCTTTGGTGCATAACCAAACAGGGCAGCGTCTTCTCCGTCTTGTTTGGAGATGCAGAGAAGTTCTTTATGAATCTAGTATTAATGAGGGGCATGTTTCCCTTCTCTGGAATTTTTTTACTTCGGTTGTTTACTATGATTGTCGACCAGGTGGTATAGCAAGAGCTTTATGTAAGAGTGCCTCTGTTTGTGTTAACTGGTGGGATGAGGTGGAATCTGGTGGTTTGCTTCTAGTGGTCTCTGCTATCTTTGTTGGAGGGTGGGAAATCATGCCGTTTGGTTTTTGGCAGTCGCTAGAAGGGGAGCTTGGCCTTCATAAGCAGCTAAGTTTGGTTTTGTTATATAGACTGAAAGTGGCCATCCAGGAAGCAATTTAAGATATAAATGAGTAATGAATTTGGTTCGAGGAGAAGACTCGAAAGTCTATTGGTAAGGTTAGTTATAATTATTTTTCCTTCGTGTGAATGAGAAGACTAAAGTTGGGCATCAGTCATCATTTTTCCTTCATTGCCATTTTTAAGTGGCCGGGATTAAAGATTAAGCAAAAGAGAAGAGAAGGCTAAAGTTTAATGTTGAGTGACAAAGAAATTGAAAAGATAAAACCCTGCATTACGAATGGATATCAAGATGGAAACAAAAATTATCATGCAATTGTGTCCATCCTTGCTCCTATAAACAGAAAAGTACTAATGCCACAATATCAACCAGAATGAAAAACTTCTTGTAGATTATCATCCATATAAAAATCGCCTATTTTTCAATGATGCTGAAAAAAGACCTCTCTTCTAGTCACTAACTAGCAAGCTTTTGTAAGTTTCTACAAGTTAACAAAAGACTAAGAAATCAACAGAAAAGTATACATATATATATTTAGTTTGGCGTCAACTAATTGGAAAGTGGTAAAGATAAAACAACACAAAAACCTTTCCACCTAGAACATCTCTTGCTTCTAGTAACAAAGGTTGGTGACCCGCATCTGCTAGATATTTTGCAGTTGATAAACCAGCCAAACCTGCGATAATTTTGAAAATCAGAAGTTTCAATATAAACATAAACAAGAAAAAACTTTTAAAAAGAGAAATTACAATGGTGACCACAGGGTTTTTAATTTATCTGTTGAGGAGATGGGCTTACAGAGAAGAGACCAAAGTGAAATTCTGTCTTGAAGCAATCCTGTTCAGAAGACAGTTTGACTAAGATGAGTTGGTTCCAATAGGGAATACACTGGGTATGCAGAGAGGGTGCTCTTTCATTAATTTAGACCTGCCTTTTGGTTCTACTTTGATAAAATGTCGGTGCTGCATTCAATTATTCAAACCCATAAGAACAAATTGACTAGGTGGATGAAACATTATCTTTAAGGTTTAATCTCCAATCTCCTCCACCCACTTTTGACGCACTTTTCTGTCTTATTTGGCCGGTACGGGAAGAAATTTCAATGTAGCTTTTAATTTTATGGAGGTTTATTTTCAACTTAAAGAAATTTTCCGTGTATTCAAGTGTTGGCATTTATAATGAAAGAGTCACAGTGGGTTTAAAAAAAAAACTTTGAATGAAATTATTAATTACGTTGAAATTTCTTAGGTGTAATTGGAGTTACTTTGCAAATTCCAGAGCAGAAAAAATAAAAATAAAATACTTATTATTCGTTGAGATTGGAGAACTGAAAGAGAATTGAAAATAAAAATAATTGATATGAGTATGTTTTTGTTGCCTTATCAAGGCACGTGACAGTCAGTTGTCACAGTCCCCCAACATTTAATATTTCATTAATTACAAATAATTAATTAAATATATTTTTTATTAGAAAAAGTATATGAAAATGGATCTTAATTTGATCCTATTGAAGAGCCGAAACAAGAGATAAAATTTAATAAATGAGTAAATCATGTTTGAGATAAATATTTAGATCAAAATTTTGGAGAGTAGAACTTGTGAATTTATTTTATTTTTGTCTTATCATGAAAACGAATTTAAATGGTCCTTCTTTGTTACTCCATTTTAAGATTACAAATTGAAAATGAATTCAACATGTTTGACTAAAAATATTATTTTGTTAATTAAATATATTTTTATTAGAAAAAGTATAAGAAAATGAAACTTAATTTGATCAGATTGAAGAGCCAAAACAAGATATAAAATTAATTAAATAAATAAATCACGTTTGAGAAAGATATTTTAGATCAAAGTTTTGGAGAGGTAGAAATTGTGAATTTATTTTTTTGTCTCATTATTGTAATTGCCGCCAAATTTTTTTGTCTTTGGGATTGACGTGTACCACAGAGTTGCAATGCAAACATTCAGAATGTCCCTTTGTACGGAACTCAATATTTTATTTTTATTTCCTTTTTTTGGGAGCCGTCAATGTATCATTGATAAAGTGGACATGTTTGTTCAGTTTTTATCACCATTATTTGCAGAATTTTATATGGTCAAGTTTTCGTATTTTAATTGTACCATTTAAAATATATATAATATCAGGTGATATGATTTGGGGCCAAATGTGAAAGAATCAAAATCTAACCCCATATCACTACACCTTACCTGGTCAGCTTTGTTAATCTCGTTAAATTCATTTTTTTATTTATTTTTTGTCACATCATTTTGTATAAAGATCTTTGTAAAATTTATTTTGGTATTACTCATCAAAGAATATCAAAATAACATTTGCTTTTCAGCAACTTTAAATTTCTATTTTATGTTGTCCTATAGCTTTAACTGATCTCTACATTTACGCTGGTAATGGAGGCAATTCTTGCTGCTCCATCTCCACACCACTAATCTTCTGGTAAAGCCGATCAAACGCATCCTTGATAGATATGGCATTTTTATAGACTACAATTATTGGAACAAAAACCCATACAATGAAAAAAATATATCCGTTTGAGTGAGGAATGACAGAGACTAATGCCGCCGAAGCAAGAGAACCTGACATGATGCCTATTCCGTCGCAGACTTGAGAGTGAGCACTCTGATAAGACTGATATTGAAGTTTAAACTTCAAATCAGCAGCAAGTACAAAGTAGTAGATAATTGCGGCCACAAGAAAAATCCACATATTTATTGCATGCGTCTCAAACAATGAGTTAGTGGTTCCTTGAACATGCAGTTGTAAAACGGTAACAAACAATGGAATGAGAGCACTGAAGACACCATAGTTTGGGATTGACGACACGATATTTTGCACACTACAAAACCAGAAAAATAATAAATAAAAAATGATTAAATGAATTTGCTTCTTATAATATATTAACTTATTACGTATGATTATGTTCTCAGTGAAAGTAAACCTTACTTGATAGTCCTTGCATTGTTCTGTATATAATTGTTGTGCCTGCAAAAGATTAACAGATTTGCCTCAAAAATATGTATAAAATCTCGCAAACATCAAATATCATCGTTCTTGTAAATTTACTGGAATGTTTTCGGAGCGATTTGCAATGAATAAATATTTTCCCCAAGAAGGAGAAGATTGAAGACTGATGCTCTAAATAAATTTCTAAATATGCTCTACTTTATAAATACCCTTTTTTAAAATACTTTCTAAATATATTATACTCAAAAGGTAGGGTATACTATTTGCAGAAAACTCACCTCATCAGTTGACCGTCAAAATTTTGTATCTTCAGCCGTTTGTGTACTCGTTTTTCGGCTTAAAAAACCCTATATTCTGCTCTTTTTTCTCAGGAACAAAAAAGGTTCAGGCTAAATTAAGGATTGGAGAGAGGTGGAGTAAAGAAATATTAATTGAAATGTGTTCTTCTGATGAAAGAGTTGAGGTGCAAAAGATAGATGAGGCGGAATAAAAATGTAAAGAAAGTGCAAGATAATTAAAAAGAAGAGAATGTTAGATAGGTTTTTTGACGAGGAAAGTCATTGTATTCACATTTGTCAACTATTACTATACATATGGATGAATCAGCATTCATGATTCATATATGTCAGCTATTTCCACAGGACCACATCTGCGGACAATGTGTGTGGATGGGAGAGAAAGCTATGTTTTGAAAGTCCACATACAACTTTCGTCACACATCAAATTGTGGAAATGTCATTCTCTTTAATTTAATTTTTAAGCTTGTTGATGCTAGATTCTTGCACCAACAAATTTTTACGTGTATGACTTTGATTGGCTATTCAATGCACATAAAAAGGGATATATGAAAACAGAATAAATGCAAAGGGAGTTTTTTAAGTGGTTCGGATGCTAAGGTAGCAAATCCTACGTCCACCTCGACATTTGTATTGAATTCGGCAGAGGTGTCGTCGCTAGGTCGTGATCGATTACATTGCACGAAAAAGTCAAATGCAGAAAGTTACAAGAGGGAGAATGACTTCTATTGCCTTTTTGTAAAAAAACGGTCGAATCCCCCTAATGAAGGGG
The DNA here is from genome assembly GCA_026225825.1 of Pistacia integerrima. NCBI lineage: Eukaryota > Viridiplantae > Streptophyta > Magnoliopsida > Sapindales > Anacardiaceae > Pistacia > Pistacia integerrima. The sequence goes on from CM047746.1 coordinate 27,439,304, forward strand.
TCTCCCCTATTTTATACTGAACCGAAGCGTATAATCATCACTAAATCCGTGGTTTGGTGTGATTGTCAGTAGATAATCGGCTTTATGTCACATTTCCCTTTTTCCAAGTCCTGACAGCCTTGACGTACTTGTTGTGGGAGAACGGTGGACGCTGCAGTAGGCTCCACATCTCTTGGCAGTCGACGTGTGCATCTTTGCTCTGACGGGAGCAGGTCGCCCTTCACGTGACTTTCCCACGTCAGCCCTTTATTTCCTTGGGCATAACAGAAGCCCCCTAGTTTTCAAGGTTTGAAGGTCGGACCTTGGAAACTAAGTCGTGTCAGAGTTTTTACTCGCCCGACACGAAGCAGGGATGAGCTGCACGATAACCCAACCCGGCAGCACGATTTTGCGATACTCGCAGAGCGACTCGACAATATTCGCTTTAGCGACTGGACCTCGATGGGACGTTCCTCTGCTGCATTCAATGAACTTGGTTTTATGTCTTTGCGAGACGATCTGCGCTATGAGAGCTTTTGTCGCACACATTAAATGCTTTCAGGTGGCCGAGTCAAATGGCTTTTGACTTTGATGCTTAGTGGCGCAGCAGCGTAACTTGCTTCGACCATTATCACGTCATTTAATGCGGACGGGACGCATTTAATGCGGCGAGAGAGGGAGAGTGGGTCGTTTCAGCTTCAAGGGGCCTGGGGTGGTAACTGCGATTCGCGACCCCATATAAAAACTCGCACTTTTCTGATGAGGCAACCGAAATTTCTTTTGCTTCAAGTAGAAAAGCTTTGCACACCAGGGACAACTTTTTTTCCGATCGGCATTTTTCAGCGATCGAAGCGAATTCGCACAGACTTCACGCCTCGAGAGTAAGGTTTTCCTTTATCCTTTTACATATATATTATTTTTTTTTTTTTTTGGGTTTAGTTGAATGTGCTGGCGGCGTTGGGTCTTTCGGCAGCTTTCACCGAGACACGACGCCGCCCTCTTGGTTTCGAGCCGTGGACGGCGGCTCGAGCCGTTGATAGATCTTTAGGCGTGTCATTACTCGGGACGAACACAAAGGCTCTAATGGACCGTGGTCTGCCGATGTTCGTAGCATCGGAATGGAACCGCTGCAACATCCGTACGAGGAAGGCCGGAGCCGCGTGCCCTCGCGGGAAGTCCCCGTAGGACGCAGCCCGAGGTTTACTCTTCTTGCCTTACTTCCGAGGAGTTTGATAGAATAAAGGACGCAGACGACATTCGCGCAGAGGTGTTCCTCGACCATACCAGGTCGTCGCGACGCCCAGACACTGGCCTCGCCACGATCTCAGAGGAGATCTTCAAGGGTGGAGGGAGGATTCCCTTCCATCCTTTCATCAGGTCGGTCCTGGATCATTTCGGGATCGCACCGATGCAACTAACGCCAAACGCGTATGTCATCGCTGTTGCGATGTACATTGCGTGCTGCGAGAGCGGCTTGGGAGAGCCAACGGCGGTAGAGCTCGGAGTTGCCTACTACCTCAAGAAGAGTAGGGATAAAGACTCGTACTACCTATCTCGGCGACCTACCATTGCCGCGGGGATACACAGCTACCCCAGCAATGCGGGAGCCTACGAGTCGAAGTTTTTCTTTTTCTTGTACGACGGCCATTGCCGTTTTCAAGATCCAAGTAGGTTTTCTTATTGAGTCTGTTATCTGCTCGCTTGATTCATAATAACGACTTGATTTGTTTTGCAGTTAATAGAACGATTTCCCGAGTCAATCGTCGTCGCCGACCTCCTGGATAGGCTGAGTATCCTTTCCTTTGGAGTACTTGGGATGTGGATACGTCATGACGCTAGGAAGCTTGTGACAACCGCAAACCTACGGAAGTACGGTTTTTCAATGTCACCGAGCCTCCTTAGAACCGCTAGAAGGTAAGTTTTCTTGGTTTCCGGTTTCCTGGCGTTGAATGATTTCGTTTACTAACGACCGAACCTCAAGTAAACGATGCCCCTCGAAGGAGTCCGAGTAGTCCCAGAGCACCCTTTGTCTTTCCTTTCGATCGAGGATCGATAGGGTAGAGGTCGTGGTCGCCTGCATGCCCCTAAGACGGCTGGTATCGGTCAGTCCCAGCTTACTCGCCCGTCAGCGCAATGGGCATCCAGTCGGGGACAGCCGCCAGTATCTGGCCACTGCTAAGCAGGAAGGCTCGCCCGTTGTCAAAGTAAGAGAAAGCAAATTCAGCTCTGACGAGCCTGGAGACCGAATCGGGAGGAAGAGCCTCTTCCAGGTCGCGTCTGGGGGTCCCGGTGAGGTCGGGTAAGGCGAGCCTCAGCCGTGGGCGGCAGTGCAACCCGACGCACCTGTTCTAGATTCGCTCTTGGGGAGCCTACCCGAATATCTCATGATCATCGTTTATGGCCTCGTTTCGATTCATGTACTATCGGAGTCATACAATGAATTTGCAGATACTGGGAGACGACTGCTTGGCTACGCTGAAACATTTGCTAAAGATCGAGCAAGGTAAAATAGCATACTTTTGAAATTTCAATCCGATTTGTCTCTAAACTGCACTCTCGCTCAGGTAGTTGCTTGATGATGAGGATGTCAATGGAGAAGACGCGTTTGGGGGACGCAAAGGGAACAAGCGACCTGGAAGAGGAGGTCGCGAAGCTGAAGCAGGACTTGGCGTCCGTCGAAGCTGAAAGAGCTCAAGTGTTCAAGCAACGGACAGTACATCGCACCCTGAAGGATGCCACATTGCGATCAGTGGATTTCCAGAAGGCTGAGCTCGACCGACGTGCGGAGGAGGTCAAAGAGCTTCAAAGGACAACCGCCCGTCTCACCAAGGAGGTCAGCGAAAACACTACAACATTATACATTTCTAGCCATGGCGTTCATTGTAGCTAAAAGTATGAATTTACGTAGCTAAATGGTTTAGCTACAACTGCAATCTTGTGTAGCTTATCGTAGCTAGAAGTGGAGTAGCTAAGATTTAGCCATGTAACTTTTTGCTTACGTAGCTAACAATTTATATTTTTTGCTATAAATGAGATTAATATGTAACTAAAAACTCAAATGTTTTTGCCATAACAATAATAAGCTTGTAACAAAAACTTTGCCTTTATAGCCACGGAGAATAGTCTGTGTAGCTATGTTTGCATTTTAGCTACAAAAATATAAATTTATAACTAAATCTTGAAAATTTCTGCTACAAAAATAATATCCATAGCAAATATATTAACTTTTTGGCTACGTGATAGCTAAAATCGTAACTAAATAAAAATATCATTTGCCACATATATAGTGAATTTATAGCTAAATTTTATTTTTTTTGCTATAAACATATGAAAGTCATATCTGTATATGAAAAGATATTGCTATAGACATAGTGTGTTAATAGCTAAATATTGAAATTACTTGCTATGAATATTTTCGATTTGTAGCTAAATATTATAATTATTTGCTATGGACATATTGAAGTCATATCTATATGTGAAATTCAGTTGCTATAGACATAGTTTGTTCATAGCTAAATATTGAAATAACTTGCTATAAATACTTTTAATTTGTAGCTAAATATTGAAATAACTTGCTATAAATACTTTTAATTTGTAGCTAAATATTATAATTATTTGCTATGGAACAAATAATTTATATAAAAAATTTATAATTTATTGCTTCAATTAAAATTAATTGTATAAATATTGCTATAATTAACAAATTTAATAATAATTACAAATTTATAGGAATTCTTTTATATTAAATAGATAATATGACGTCATATGAAAATTTCTAACATAAAAAGTTATACATTGGCAAAGTCATTTCCAACCAAATAATTGTCTACTCATAAAATCCTTCATCCTAGTCATTTAAAATGTTATCAATTAATTTTCTTTTACAAAATATGAATCTTCAATGTCATAGCAATCTTTCCTGAGCATTTAAGAATTTCCACCAACCTGCAATATCAAATTTTAAAAAAAACTTAGATTAATCATATAGATTAATGTAATCATTGCATATCACTTTATGATTAATGTAAAAGCAAAATGGTTTTCATAGTATATATGCAATTTTCAAAATAACTTACAATTTCATCCAAAGGGATTTGGTTATTTATTGAAGATTGTTGACCTTGAGTTGTAAGCATCGTCATGAACTTCTCTTCCCATCGTCTATTCATCTCCTCCATTTGCTTTTTCACATCTTCTAATTTCTCATTTGCTTCCCTCTTTGCCTCCTCCACCCTTTCATTTGCTTCCTTCCTAGTTGTTTGTACTTGTTTCATAAGTTGTGCAAGCATGTTTCTTACGTCATCATCATCAACAATTTGGACTAGCCCATCAAGATCACTGAGGATACTCGTTGGCTTCTGGTAAAACAATTTGTCTCCGCGAAGTATATCAAAGTCACAGTTCTTCTTTATGTAATCCAACAAAGCAAAGTATGTGAGAAACTCGAACTCCAAATCAAAATCATAATACTTCTCACTCACTCTACCATTGACGTATGTTCGTGTAGGTGAAAAGACAAAATATCCTCTATAGTGAAATCTTATTGTTCTCATGTCCAGTATGCCCATTCTTCCTATTATAAAAAAAGTAAATTCAAGTTAGATGAATATTAAATAAACTAACAAACAATATTAATAATGAGTGTACATGATAGACATAACAATGAATTGATTTGGTGATCAAGAAAATATTAAAAAAATAAATGACTAAATGATGTTTACCAATAGAATCAGTTGCTTTTTCTGGCTGTGTATGAGAATGGTGATTAAGACATGACTTTTCAATGCTATTTGTAGTAGATTGCACGTTATTGAGTTGTGCTTCATGATGAGTTTTTTGTATATCTTGAGAGATACTATCCGCAGGATCACTCTTTTTGTCAGTGAACTTAGTTTTTCTTTTGCCTTTAACTAAACCTCCATGCCTACTCATGTTGTTGGTATTCTAAAAAAGTATTATTTATAATAAAATAAATCATCGAGTTATAAATAAATAAATAAAAGAAAAAAATATTATTGAGCTATGACCATAAAACGGAAAATTTCCTTAAACCTCAATGTCAATTAATCATTCATCCATTTTCCAAAATCTTAAGTTATGAATGAAGACAAACTGCGTATAAAAAAGCAAAGTGGGTCATGAAAAGAATACATTGTGAATATATTTATGTAATGGTATTTTAAGCAGAATGGGTGCCTCGGGGAATCTATGTTTCTTGGTTGCAAAATGCTAATTAAATAATGTAAGATCAATAATGTTCAAAATATATATATATATTAGCAAACTCTAATGACACCATTTATTGCAGTAGACATGAAAAGTCTCCAAAGCTAAAGTAGCAAGCTATCAGGTTAATAAAAAGCAGAGGTCCTGTAGAGGATATTAGACATGTAATCAAAGTAATTATTGCCATGAGTTTTTTATGAGTTTTTTTCTTAACTTGTTTTATATGTTTGACGCATAAGCAATTTAATATTATATTATAAACAAATTTTTTCTCGAATTTTGGCATTATGTGGTTGATGTGTGACGCATGGCCTATTTAATATGATAGTATAATATTATTTTTTCACAAAATTTGATATTATGTGTTTAGTGTGTGTTTGATTATGTGTTTTTATCAATAATTGTATCATTAAAAAAAATTTAGTAAATACCAAATAAATGTATTTTCTAAAAACCCTAAGAAGTTATGAGATTTCATCTCAATATAAACACATAATGTTGGGAAGAAAATAAAGCAAGTTGTAGAAGAAAACTTACCTTCAAATAAAACTGATTCTTGAAAGAAAACTGCAAGTAAAATAATTTACAAAAGAAAAAAAAAGCACAGAACACTAGAAAATAAAAACCTCAATGATGTTGTATTGGCTCCAAAAAGAAAACTAACCTTTGAAGCCTGAATATTGTCTGTAAACTCTTCTGATTGTTGATATCGTTTGCCGCCCCTTGTTCTTGACTGCCCCATGTTTATGATAAAATAAAAAACTTCAAATAAAACCCTAAAAAAAAAAAGCAGCCATAAAGATATAGAGGGATAACAGTGCCGCCCAGTTTTACTTTTATAATTTGGGAAAACATTTACTCTTTATCCTATTTAATTGTAAATATATTTTATTTATTTTAATTATTTTATATGACTGTGTCAAATAAATAATAATAAAAACTTTGTATTTATTTAATTAAATTCTTATACAATCACCTCTAAACAGGCTATAATCTCAATTAAACAATAATGTTATGGACACAGGTATTTTTACACCGAAATTTTGTATCGGCCTACGTGTCCCATAATTCACACCAATAAACTAGACACATTTCACGTTATTAAATTTTTTTCTAGTGAACGGTTGTTCATCAAATATGGATAGTCGTTCACTTACATGGACTCATGTCCATATTATATGGACGTGGTTTCATTTACTACAGACGAGTGTCTCCATTTAAAGGACAGGCGTCCCATCAGTAAAATGGAATAAATTTTTTTATAATAAATTATAAATAAATTATATCATAGTAATTTTTTTTTAAAAATTGTTAATGGATGGGCGTCCATTAAAATATGAACGCCGTCTGGCCAATACCCGAACAACCTGTCCTGAAGCCTCAGTCGGCTCCGCAATTTTTAATTTTTAAAAAAAATTAAAAAAAAATTATTTAATTTTACTGATTGACATGCGTCTTTTAAATGGGGACGTCCGTTCGTAATAATAAATGGAACCCCGTCCATATAATATGGACAAGAGTCTATGTAAGTGAACAGTCGTCCATATTTGATGAACGTCCATTCACTAGAAAAAAATGTAATAACGTGAAATGTGTCCGGTTTACTGGTATAAATTACAAGACACGTTGGCCAGTATAAGATTTCCGTGTAAAAATACCACTGGCCTACGTGTCCCGTAATTTACATCAGCAAACCAGACACGTTTCATGTTATTAATTTTTTTTCTAGTGAACGGCCGTTCATCAAATGTGGACGATCATTCACTTACATGGACTCCTATCCATATTATATGAACGGGGTTCTATTTACTACGGACGAGTGTCCCCATTTAAAGGATGAGCGTCCATCAGTAAAATGGAATAATTTTTTTTTATAAAAATTAGGGTCGGCCATTCACAAAGTTGTGGGACTAATTGTTCTTAAATATTGGACGAGCTTCATATTTTAATGGACATACCATTAACAATTAACAATTTTTAAAAAAATTACTATGTTATAATTTATTTAGAATTTATTATAAAAAAAATTTATTCCATTTTACTGATGGACGCCTGTCCTTTAAATCGTAGTAAATAAAACCACGTCCATATAATATGGACATGAGTCTATATAAGTGAACAACCATCCATATTTGATGAATAGCCGTTCACTAGAAAAAAATTTAATAACGTGAAATGTGTCTGATTTGCTGGTGTGAATCACGGGACACGTAAACCAGTATAAGATTTCGGTGTAAAAATAGTAAAATACCAGTGTCTTTAGCATTGTTGCTCAATTAAACCACTATAGTTGATATATATATATATATATATATAATGCTCAATTAAATCACTATATTTGATATATATATATACGGACACTGATATTTTTATACTAAAATCTTATACTGGCCTACGTATCTCGTAATTTATACCAACAAATCAAACACGTTTCACGTTATTAAATTTTTTTCTAGTGAATGGCCGTTTATCAAATATGGACGACTGTTCACTTATATGGACTCTGGTCCATATATATATATATATATATACTCAATTAAATCACTATATTTGATATATATATACGGACACTTATATTTTTATACCAAAATCTTATACTGGCCTACGTATCTCGTAATTTACACCAACAAATCAAACACGTTTCACGTTATTAAATTTTTTTCTAGTGAATGACCGTTTATCAAATATGGACGACTGTTCACTTACATGGACTCTGGTCCATATTATATAGACCAGATTCCATTTATTAAGTGAACGACCATCCATATTTGATGAATGACCGTTCACTAGAAAAAAATTTAATAACGTGAAATGTGTTTGGTTTGTTGGTGTGATTCACGGGATACGTAGGCCGATACAAAATTTTGGTGTAAAAATACTTGTGTCTGTAGCATTATTGTTTAATTGAGGTTATAACCAGTTTAGAAGTGGCTATTTAAGAATTTAATTAAATAAATACAAAGCTTTTATTATTATTTATTTGACACAGTTATATAAAATAATTAAAATAAATAAAATATATTTATTTAAGAATTTAATTAAATAAATACAAAGCTTTTATTATTATTTATTTGGCACAGTTATATAAAATAATTAAAATAAATAAAATATATTTACAATTAAATAGGATAAAGAGTAAATGTTTTCCCAAATTGTAAAAGTAAAACTGGCGGCACTTTTATCCTTCTATATCTTTTCAATGGCACTTTTTTTTTAGGGTTTTATTTAAAGTTTTTTATTTTATCATAAACCTGGGGCAATCAAGAACAAGGGGCGGCAAACAATTACAACTATCAGAAGAGTTCCCAGACAATATTTAGACTTCAAAGGTTAGTTTTTTTTTTGGAACCAATACAACATCCTTTGAGGTTTTTATTTTCTAGTGTTTCTTATCTGAATAGTTGATTTCAAGAAAAAAGGTTAGTTAATAACAATCATCTTTTTGCATTATCTTTATATTGATGAATTTTGTTTCGTTTTCTGATTTTTGAATTTTGTATTTAATAACAAGCTCATCATCTGTTTGTAGAAAGTATCCAAAAAAATATATAAAAATTAGTAGAGTCTGATGACTTTAGAACAAATTCAGTGATTATTTATTTATTATCACATTATTCATTATTCTAATTGAATTAATTCACATTTATAATCTTTTTGTCGATTTGGAAATTTTTAGAACAAATTCATACAAAGGAGCTTAATGTTTTGATGGTTTGCCCAGCCTACAAACATGAAACAAAAATAAAACGATATGCAATAAGGAAATCTAGCTATTTCTTCAAATTTCAACCGACAAAAATTTACTGGTGTGGACCATGGGCATTATAATGGCTAAGGGCAGGTGGAAGATAGACATGAGTGTTACTTATATGTTGACTGACTCTCCGGTTTTTGGATGATAAAACAGTGGTCTGACTGAGCTAACCTGTATAGCATTTATGAATTTCGTAAAAAGCTTCCGGAGGTCTTTTCAGTTGTAGAAATCTGTTTTTTTTTTTTTTTTTTTTTTTTGCTGTTTGCTTGTATTGTAATTACTCATCTCTTAGGGGATAAGATGTTTTTTTTGTTTTTTTTATTTTTTTTTTTTTTATAAGAAGGAAGAAACTAACATGATCAAAGATAGGAGAAAATTAACTTTGTTTCTTTTATAAGATAATTGTATTAAAATACAAAATAAAAACAGAAGTTAGTTAACTTGTATTTTGATTTTAGAAAATGTAGGAGCTTGATTCTACACCTTATTTATTCACTATTTCATGGTTGTGGATCATTTGGTAATTTTGAGATAATTGAAGACTTAGAGTATGTGATCAATCCTTGGTGGTCTGCCTTTTCTTGTCTCCTCCCCCAATTTCTATTGAAAACTGACATGAGATGACAGACCAAATGATTGGCAGGGTGAAGTCCATCTCTTGCTTCTTGCAATATTTTAATAAGATATCGATAATATGATACATTGTTACTTGGCATTTTCTCTTGATTTTGGAATAGATAATAATTAGCAAAACAGAAGTCTCTTCTTATTCAGGTATATGTTTTCCTTTCTATCAATCAAACATTTCTATCAATCAAACATTTAGTTATATATGGACATACTAGCATTCATCTATAAACAAAACAATATATACTATATATGTTGATAATCTTCTTTGTAGAACGTAGATTTGAGTGGGTGACTTCTAAATTACTGTCTGTGTTTTACATTAGTTATTTTTCATTTAGTTTATTTGGATCAAGTAGTTATTTCATTTTTTAATTATTATATATTAATACTATATTTCATCAGTGTGGATATCCTTTAACAAGGGATAAGTGTAGGTCGATTGAAAATAATGAATGGAAACAAGCCCATCTTTATGTGTTGAAAAATTGTGAAGAAATGCAACCTTTTTTATGGTATGATAGTTTCCTTGTTCATTTTTTTATTTGGTGCTTAGTTTTTTTTTTTTTTTTCTTTTTTTAATGTACTATTTTTTTATTGTTGGTTCTTACTTTATTTTTTCAAATTGTTTGCAGTGAACATGAGCAAGGCATGTATTAAGAGGATTTTCATGAATGGTTTCATCATCGAGTAAGGTTTCCTTTTGTGAAATTTTATTTCTATGCATTTTGACATTTAATTCTTACTATTTCTTCTTGTCTTCTTTTTAATAGGTTGTACAATTATATAAAGAAGAGAGTGCATGTGTAAATGAAGATCTATTATCTTTGTCTCGTGGTCCTTTTTCTGGTATACAAAGGTTTTCAGGCTATATCATAAATGGTTTTAGGTTTCACACTAAGCAACTTGAAGGAAAAAGGGTAAAGCAAAATAGTGGTGTTTTGGTAAAAGGAATGGTGGAGGATAAAAATATAGATTATTATGGAGTTCTTAATGAAATAATTGAACTTCAATATTTGAATGAAAAACGGATTGTGTTATTTAAATGTGATTGGTGGGATGTTCATGTGATTGGAAGAGGTGTGAAGAACGATAAATATGGTTTTGTTAGTGTTAATACAACTCAAAAATTATATACGGATGAACCATTTGTGCTTGCATCTCAAGCACAACAAATATTTTATGTTAATGATGGTTCCAATCCTAATTGGCTTGTTGTTTTAAAAGGTCATCCGGATAGCTTTTATACCTACCATGTGGTGAAAAATCATCTATTGATGAAGAAGCTTTCCAACAAGACAGCTCTGAAATAGATCATCAAATTACAAATATGTTTGAAGATGATGGTGACTTAATCAATTGGAAGAGACATGAGATATCTGCTTCTAGTAGTGCGATTGTTGATGATGATCATAGTGTTGATGAAGAGAGAGATGTTGAAGACATTGATGATAGTAACATTGATGATGAGGATTTGCTCATATAGATTATTAGATTGTTTGTTACATTTTTTTTCTAATCTTTCATATTATATTTGTTTGAAAGCTTCGAGATTTTTGATACAGTTTTTATTGTTTAAATGATTGTACGATTTGAGTTCAATCCCTTTATTTTACAAATTATGTTTTCAATTTTATAAAGTTTTATGGTTATACAATTCAATTAATTTGCTTTTCATATTAATATTTTGTGAAGTGAGACAGGTTTTGATAAATATATTAATGGTGGTTTTGGTTATTTTGATATATACACCAAGTTTTATATGAAACTTATCTTCCATACAACCAAATATTCTTTTTATTAAATGTATAAATAATTTAAATAGTTTCATTAACGCTGTCATCATCGTCATCTAAAATATACATACAAGTTCATATATAAAAATATGTAACATTATCAATTTTTATAATATCCCATATCTCATACCTAAAATCACTTACATTTTATAAAGTGTTAGTTTTAAATCATTATAGAAAAGACAAAAATCTTAGAGATCCTTTAAAATACAATTTTTATTTTACAAAAGCTCACACTCTTAGCTCGCTGAAGAGTTCTTTTAAGTTAGCTATTGGTTTAAGGTTCTATTTACTATTGATCTTAGTGGTGTGATTATCACTATATTTGACTATAACTATTTAATTCATAAGTAATAAAAATATAATTACTTACAAGATAAATTAGAATATCTATAGCTACATACTATAAGGATTGTAGCAAATTAATTTTCACATTCTTTATTTGCTACAAATTCAAATAATTTATAGCTAATACACACATATTAACTATTTATTGAAACTAGTAGCTAACAATGATACTAAAATGTTGTCACTACCATGAAAATAAAATTTGTATAGCTAAATACCTTAATGAGCTACAAATTTTAATATTTTATAGCTAATGTATAAATAATAGCTATATAAGTAAAATTGTAGCTAATAATGACACTATATGCCACGTACATAAAATATTTATAGCTAAATACATTAATTAGCTACAAATCTCAATATTTTATAGCTAATGCACAAATAATAGTTATATAGTTAAAACTCATAGCAAATAATGATACTATATGTCATGTAAATGAAATATTTATAGCTAAATACATTAATTAGCTACAATGTTTTACCATAGCTAATACATTGTAGCTAAATGAATAACTATTGCCACAATTTTAATAAGTTAAAGCAATAGATGAATATTAGCTTCGAGCGAGAAATTCTTATCACTAAAATTATTTCAATTAGCTATAAATATTTACTTTTATAGCTGTAAATATGTATTTGCTACAATTTTTCTTTTCGTAGCTAATTTTCGTAGCTATATGTGTATATTGTTGTAGTGAAAGGACCGAGAACTGCGGTCGACTTTCGAACAGGCTCAGCGAGCTGAAGAAGCTAATGGGGCCTTCGAACAGGAAAGGTTAGCCCTTGAGGCCGAGCTTCAGGAGAGTCGGGAGAGGGTCGCTGCATTGACTGCAGAAATGCAGAATCAGTCTGAGGGGACGGAGGAGAAGGCCGCGGACTGGGCGATTGGGTCCATCTACGTCCTTCGTGCAAAGAATCCTGATTTGGACTTCTCCGACCTCCCGAAGCTCTGGCAGACGACCTTGAGGATGATGGCCGAGGAAGACCAGGCTGCTGCGGCCACCCAGGAACCCGACCAGGGACCCGACCAGGCTGGTGGCTCCGGCTCGAAGGATCTTCCCGATCAGCCTTAGTGTTTAGAGAGTCGTTCCCTTTGTACCCAAGTCTTAAACTTTTGTATATGACTTTCTTTGCAATGGAAATTTACTTTTTATAGATGTGCACTATTTACAATTGTGGTTCACAAGTGATTACATATGAAATGCGAACAGAACACATTCGAACTGTTTTAAGCAAACACAGTAATGCTTGAAAAAGAAATTATCAAAAACTGAGCTGAGATTGGAATTACTGATAGTATGGCCGAAGGTGCTCGGCGTTCCAAGCTCGGGGTACCTTAGAGCCATTCAATCTCTTGAGATGGTAGCTCCCCGGTCTGATTACTTTGTCGATCCGGTATGGACCTTCCCAGTTAGGCCCTAGTACCCCCGCACTTGGCTCTCTGGCCCCGAGGAGAACTTCCTTTAGCACCAGGTCTCCGACCTGGAAGTCTCTTCGCCTGACCTTCGAGTCGAATAACCTTTTTGCTCGCTGCTGGTAGGCTGCTACCCTTAGCGAAGCCTTGCTGCGTCGTTCTTCAATTAGATCCAAACTTGCTCTCGGGAGTGCTTCGTCGTCCCTCGTTAGCAGTGGGTCCCTCCGAAGAGAACCGGTCCCGACCTCGACAGGGATCATGGCTTCACAGCCATAGGCTAATGAAAACGGGGTTTCCGAGGTGGAGGTCCTTGGAGTTGTCCTATACGCCCATAAAACTTCGGGGAGGTCGTCAGCCCAATTTCCCTTGGCTGCCCCGAGCTTGGCCTTCAGAGTGTGCTTGATGGTCTTGTTGACGGCTTCAACTTGGCCATTCGCTTGCGGCTTGGCGACTGAGGCAAATTTTTTGTGGATGCCCTACTCGCGTAATCGCTTGAACTCCTCATTATCGAATTGCTTTCCATTATCTGAGATAAGGGTGTGAGGAATTTCGTAGCGGCACACTATGTTCTTGAAAACGAAGTCTTTTAACTTCCTGGTCGTGATCGCGGCGAGTGGCTCGACTTCTACCCATTTTGTAAAGTAATCCACCGCGACCACGGCGTACTTGACCCCTCCCTTTCCAACTGGCATGGGGCCGATAAGGTCGATTTCCCACATGGAAAATGGCCAGGGGCTTGACATAGTAACCAGCTCGTAAAAGGGTGCTCGCGGGATGTTCGCTAACCGCTGACATTTGTCGCACTTCTTGACAAAGTTGTGCGCATCTTCTTGGATCTGGGGCCGGTAATATCCCTGACGAACAATCTTGTTCGCGAGAGATCGAGCTGCTATGTGGTTACCGCAGATCCCTTCATGAATTTCCCTCATGATGTAGTCTGCTTCTTCACTGGTCACACATCGGAGGAGAGGGGCACTGAATCCTCTCCCTGATAGGCGATCCCCTCGATGAGTGTGAAGCGAGCATCCTTACTCGCAGGACCCTTGCCTTTACCTTATCGTTAGGCAAGGTCCCGTCCTTGAGGTATTGTATAACGGGAGTCATCCAGGAATCTGACTGGACCTCGTTCGTGGCCTGTTCGGTCGAACTGATAGACGGAGCGTCGACAAATCGAACAGGAATGCTATCCAGGGCCTCACAGTCTAATGATGAGGCTATCTTCGCTAAGGCGTCCGCTATAGAGTTGCTCTCCCTAGGGATTTGAGCGATTTTAAAGTGTCTGAACGTCCCCAAAGAGGCCTTAGCTTTTTCCAAGTAGCGGACCATGTTTCCTTCCTTGGCTTGGTACTCTCCTAGAATTTGGTTGACAACCAGCATGGAGTCGCTGTAGATACTGATAGCGGTTGCACCCATTTCTTTGGCGAGTCGCAACCCGGCGAGCAGGGCTTCGTATTCGGACTCATTGTTGGTCGCCTTAAACCCGAATCGGAGAATTCCATGGAATTGAGCCCCTCCCAGGGCTCACGAGAGGAGACCCGCACCGGCTCTTTTCCTGTTTGATGACCCGTCGACATAGAGGTTCCAGGTCGATAGGTCTTGAATAGTTTCTTGCCCGACTTCGCTGGACTGCTGCTCGCTTGGGAAATAGGAGAACTCCGAGATGAAGTCTCGCAAGTACCCGCCCTTGATGGATGGCGACTGGGCATATACTTTAGGTCGAACTGGCTCAGCTCCATGGCCCATTTGAGCAACTTTCCTGAGGCCTCTGGCTTCTGGAGGACCTGCCTGAGGGGTAGCTTGTCATTACATTGATCGTGTGGGCATGGAAGTAAGGTCGTAGCTTTCTGGATGCGACCAGTAGGGCAAATGCTAGTCTCTCCATTTCCGGATACCGCATCTCAGCATCCGATAGACGTTTACTTGCGTAGTACACTGGCCACTGAGCTTTTTCCTCTTCCCGTATTAAAGCTGCACTGACCGCGAACTGAGACACGGACAGGTAGATGAGCAGGGTTTCCTGTGGAAGAGGTTTAGAGAGAAGCGGTGGCTTTCCCAGATGCTCTTTTATACTCTGGAATGCCTGCTCGCATTCGGAAGTCCATTCGAACTTCTTATTGGCTTTCAGAACATTAAAGAATGGTAGACATCGGTCTGTTAGCCGTGAAATGAAGCGACTGAGTGCCGCTATTCGTCCGTTCAGACTCATGACCTGTTTTTTGCTGGTCGGCCTCTTCATATCGAGCAGGGCCTGAATCTTTTCAGGGTTTACTTCTATGCCCCGCTGGTTGACCATATACCCCAGGAATTTTCCCAACGACACCCCGAATGAGCATTTGAGAGGGTTCAGCTTCATTCTGTAGAGTCGGAGTATGTCAAACATCTCAGCGAGATGCTTAATGTGTTCTGAGGTGACCTGGGACTTAACCAGCATATCGTCTACATAGACCTCCATTGTCCTCCCGATCGGTCTGGAGAACATTCGGTTGACCAACCTCGATAGGTCGCAGCTTTTTGAGGCCGAAGGGCATTACTTTGTGCAAGATAGCCCCCGATCTGTAATGAAGGTCGTATGCTCCTCATCTGGCTTATACATCGGGATTTGATTGTATCCTGAGTATGCGTCCATGAAGCTTAACTCGTGCCCTGAGGTGGCATCAACGAGCTGGTCAATTCTTGGCAGGGGGAAACTGTCTTTCGGGCAAGCTTTGTTCGTGTCGCAAGTCTATGCGGAGTTCGCCACTTGCCATTTGGCTTACCCAGGATCGGGTTGGCGACCCTGTGCGGGTAGAGCCTCGCAATGATCCATTTCGGAGAAGGTTTTCCACTTGACTTTAACGCGGCATACCGCTCTGGATCCATCACCCTTCTCTTTTGGCGTACTGGCTTAGCTTCACTGCTGACATTCAGGGAATGGCAAATAACGTTCGGGCTGATCCCGACCATGTCAGCATGCGACCAAGCGAACACATCAATGTTCTCCTTCAAGAAGTTCACCCATTTCGGAGGCGGAGCGGGATTGAGCGACTCCCCGATCTTTAGCATTCGGCTCGGCTCTTTCGGATCAACTGATACTTCAGATAGATCCTCAACCGGGCCACTCGGGGGGATTTCCTGAATTCGTGGATCTATATTATCCTCTGCTGGACCGGGCTGTGGCTCGATCCGACTGATCGTTATAGCCTGACGGGGTGCACACCGCGAAATGCCCTTTCCCTTGTCGGCCATTTGGACCGCTTTTATGTAGCATTCGCGGGATGCACTTTGCGACCCGCTTACCTCCCCGATCCCCGACGGGGTGGGGAACTTCATCTTGAGATGATAGATGGAAGTAACTGCCTTGAAGGTTCTCAGTAGAGGTCGCCCTAGGATTCCATTGAAGGACGAGGGGCAGTCTACGACCAGGAACTCTGTAACTCTAGTCACCTCGTCGTAGTCGCCAAGCGTGACTGGGAGCTGGATTGTTCCTCTGGGGATTAGGTGATCCCCTGTAAAACCGTATAGAGGCATCGAGGCTGGCTTCAGGTCGGCCTCGACCAGGTTCATCCTATCGAAAGCAGACTTGAACAGAATGTTCACAGCGCTCCCGTTGTCCACAAGCATCTTGCAGACATTATGACATCCAATCAGGGGGGTGATTACCAGAGCGTCCTCGTGCGGATGGTGCAAGCGAGCTGCCTCCTTCTCGCAGAAGGTGATTGGTTCTTCCTTCCTGGCTTTCTGAGGTCGCTGCGATGTGCTCATGACACTGATCGGGTCGTGATGCGCTTCCCGAGCATACATGTCCTGCGTCCCCCGTGTGTTTCCAGCGAGGTGCGGACCTCCGAAAATCAGGGTTCACAACTCGTACCCTGCGATCCACGACGCTTGTTCTTTCGCTCCCCTTGGTTCTCTTTTGGGGAGTCGTCAATGTACTCCTTGAAGTGCCCCTTCTTGATAAGCTCTTCAATAGCCTGCTTTAGGGCTTGGCACTCATCGTGATGCCCGTTATCCCGATGATACCGCAGGTATTTCTTCGTTCTCGGCCGTTGCAGGAGTTTTCATGGGTTCTGGTTCACCGAGCAGGCTGGCTTCCTCGGATTTGTCGAGGATCGCAGACATGGACACATTCAGCGGAGTGTATTGGGAGTCTGCGCTGTGAGCGGGGAACGGGAGGAGCATAGGACTTTTTCTGCTCGTAGCGGGGTTTCTTCCCTTTTCGCTGATCGTCATTGTCTCCTTTACGATCAGCTCGTCTGTTATCTCCCCGACCTGACATACTGCTGGAGGTGCCGTGATCGCGACGGCGAAGTGCCGCCAGCGAATTCTCTATTCGGAGATACTTTTCCGCCGAGGTTGTAGAATCTCGGTGAGGGAAATATCGTCCTGCTCGCAGCCTCCTTCCACAGTCGGTTTGTCGTGGGCGAACTCCGGCTATTATGAGAGTTCGAATGGACTCTTACGGGGCATGGGCCACCTTGTTGAGTTCCCTGTGGAAGCGATCAACGTAAGACTGCAGGGACTCGTCCCTTTCTTGCCTTATGTTGCTGAGGTAGCTCAAAGGCATTGAAAATTTCCGGTTGGCTTGGAAATGCCGCAAGAACGTCGTGCTCATCTGAGGCCACGGAATCGATTGATCCCTTACTTGGGGAGGGGCGACCTTAACCACCGCTTGGCGTGAGAAGTCAAGCATCGGCATTTCGCAAGATCCGAAACCTGGTGGAGCTCCATCAGGTCGTTGAACTCATATAAATGATCCTGCGGATCATAATTTCTGCCAACGGCCGCATATCCAGATTCTAACCTGAGGTGGGAGTGGGGCAATGAGCACTTCCTGGGAGAGAACGGGGATGTAGAGGCGACTGCGCTGCTTCGCTTGCTCCCTTAACTCGTCCAGAGCTCGCTGCAACTCCTCAATTTGCGGTAATGGAGCCAATTGGGGGTTGTTTCACCCGTGCGAGCCCTCCCTTCTCGGTTGCGGTTCAAGGACGTCCGGAGATCGGATTCCTCCTCACCTCGGCCGGCATTTCCGGCCGCACTCGACACATGCTGACTATGGGCATGTGAAGACGGACGGTCGTGAGGGGCACTTTCACGACCCTCGCGGTGGTACGAACCGCCCCACGAGGTGTGATAACCTCCCGCATAACGATCGGGATTACTCTGCTGGTGGTGATCGGGACCACCATGTCCAGCATTTTTGCTTGGGTTTGCTTGCATTGTGGCGTGGGACAGCTCGGGGTCCACTCTCGCCAAGTCTCGGGCTGTGATACCTCGTAGGGGCACCCTTGGTATTCGCGCCTGGGAGCCCGTAGGCTTATTTTTTGCCACTTGTTTACCCTTGCGCTTACGCTGCCGCAGGTTGCTCGCGGAGACGGGCTATCGCCCTTTGCCGCTGCGCGCAGCAGGCGTCTTTGGCGGTTATACGGCCACTGGGTGGGACGACATGCCTTGGTCCGACGGTCCAACCTCGTCGAGGTGGTCTGGAGAGTATTATCAAACCTCTCCGGGTGGTAACTCACGGCGATGGGGTCCATTGTGGGTCAGAAGGGGTATTCCAGCAAGATTTTGCGAAATCAGAGGTATGTTGGAAGGGGTGTCCCTCTGGGCCAGGGGACTCCTTCCGCATGCTCAGGTTCAGATTGGCGGGCCATTGTAGCTGTAAGACCAGTAGGTCAAAGATTCTCCTGATGAAGGGTAGACACTAAATCAGCCCTCCTTCTAGCGCCAAACTGTTGATGCTGGATTCTTGCACCAACGAATTTTTACGTGTATGACTTTGATTGGCTATTCAATACACATAAAAAGGGATATATGAAAACGGAATAAATGCAAAGGGAGTTTTTTAAGTGGTTCGGATGCTAAGGTAGCAAATCCTACGTCCACTAATTTGTATTGAATTCAGTAGGTGTCAGGTCGCGGTCGCGAGCTGACTTACATTAGACGAAAAAGTCAAAGAGAAAGTTACAAGAGGGAGAATGACTTCTATTGCCTTTTTGTAAAAAAACGGTCGAATCCCCCTAATGAAGGGGTCTCCCCTATTTTATACTGAACCGAAGCGTATAATCATCACTAAATCCGTGGTTTGGTGTGATTGTCAGTAGATAATCTGGCTTTATGTCACATTTCCCTTTTTCCAAGCTGACAGCGCACGACTTGTTGTGGGAGAATGGACGCGTGTAGGCTCCACATCTCTTGGCAGGTCTGACGTGTGCATGCTGCTCTGACGGGAGCAGGTCGCCCTTCACGTGACTTTCCCACGTCAGCCCTTTATTTCCTTGGGCATAACAAAGCTCATAACTATAACTGTAAACTCCTGGTTGGCTTCTCTTCTGCTTTAGCTTTTGCTTTCTCTCATACAAAACTAAAGAGCATAACTATAACCGTAAAAGAATCATATTAGAACTTCAAATTTCTTAGAATAATGTATAACTTAGGATTTTACTTTATCTTATAGGGATAAGCAATTTTCTTTCTTGAATCCACATCTTCTCGATGCATGTCATAGGATGCATTCTGGTATCCAAAAACAATAATAAAAATAAAAATAAAAATGTGATAATTGTAAAAGAACGATGAATTGCATAAAAAGTAAAAAATAATAAAAGGATAAAATAACAATAAATTACGTGCAATAATATATAGGAAAGCAATAATTAGAGTTAGAACTCCAAGTTGGGATATAAGAATCTTGAAACTTAGAACTTCAAGTTCTAAAGTTTGAGTTTTTTAAACTTCAGGCCTTTTATTACTATTATATATAAACTTCAAGTTAGCAGTTACATAAGAACATAACTTCCGTATTAAGAACTTTAGGTTTTGAATCCATATATCAAAATCACAACTTAGGATTTCAAGTTCTTGACATTTGAAACTTTAGATTCTAAAATGTAAATCAAAATTTTAAATCTAGAACTTTAAGTTCATGATTGGAGACTGATTCTTAGAACTTTGGGTTAATTTATTATTTCTATTTACAAACTTCATGTTGCCATGATTTCTGGTGTCTCCAGTAATATAATATAACTCAAAAAAATAAATACGTGATGCAATAAAGTCAATAATAGTAAAATGTAACAACCGTTACACTTACTTACTGAGTTCCTCATACTGATAACATATTATGATTTTAGTGATGAAATTGCAATAAAATAAACTAATAAAGACTGAAATAACCATAGACCATGTGCGTGCATGTGCTTCCGCCGGGTCCGTGTTGATCCTCCTCACTCCAGTCTCCATATCCTACTTCTCGTGATACTTTCATTGAATTGGGATTGGATCCCATACTCCCTCCCACACGTATACCCTCTTTATGAATCTTCGTGCGTACCTTCCTGGCTTCCTCTTCTCAAATCTCATATACTATTTTCCACGCGCTTTTCTTTTTCATTTTATATTAAATATCACTATTGGGTAAATACTAAAATAAGTACATTTATTACAAAGTTTTCCCTATAATACTCCTAAGAAATTTATACACATAAAGTTTCTCGAATGTGATCGCCAAAACGTTTAAAAATTAGGGATTAAAAATAATGACTCAAAAGCAGATTTCTTTCCATTAAAAGTTGATAAAATTTTGTCACTTATAAAACATCTCTGGTTAAAAATTAAAAATAATCATTTTTTTTTTTTTTTTTTAAATATGGACATCCCAACAAGAGAGAGAATATAAAAATGGATACAGCAGTACAATCTAATCTAGCTTATATTTGGGTCGATATCATACCTAGTCTGATATTTGTTGATTGAGATTATTGACACTAAATATGAAGACAGAAGTAACGAGTTGACTGACTCTGGATAACAAATGGTATTTGACTGACTTGTCAAAATTGTATTAGTGACAAACTGTAAGTAAAAGGAGGACACTCAGGAGAGAAGACCATTGGTTTGGAAAAGGCAAGCGAGGCGAATTATGCAATAAACTTATACAAGTAAATTAACTGTTTTTAAAATTAAAAACAGTAATATAAGTAATATTTGAATTTGAGAGTTACAAATATCCGTATTCAATAATAACAGAATAAGAGAGAGAGAGAGAGAGAGAGAGAGTTTTTTAAGAGACAAAATTTTAATCCGAACTCGTTGGCTTTGGTAACACAAAAGTGAAACATATGTTTGCGCTAAAAAAGGTGATAAAGACAGAAAGATGTTATGAACCGAAAATGGACTCAGAATTACCAACGAAGAAAAGAAAAGAGAAAAAAGACGTCAGATTTAATAAGAAGAGCAGTAATGATTAATGAAGACTGGAGGAGTGACAGAGATGAAATAAAACTGGTGGTGGTGGCTCGGTTTCTAGAGGTGACAATGACATATTACAGACCTTGACATTCGATACCTTGTCGGGACTTGAAGACAGTGACGTGTTCCCACTACCCATCTCCTTCTCTCCCTCTCTCTCATGCGCACGTTACCCCACACCATTCAAGATTCAGAAATTTAGTCCACTTCTTACCAAATGCTTCGAGCTATTCCTCCCTCCTCCTCTCTCTTTTTCTTCTTTTCTTCTA
This sequence comes from Pistacia integerrima, assembly GCA_026225825.1. Classification (NCBI taxonomy): domain Eukaryota; kingdom Viridiplantae; phylum Streptophyta; class Magnoliopsida; order Sapindales; family Anacardiaceae; genus Pistacia; species Pistacia integerrima. The sequence continues at coordinate 27,460,943 of CM047746.1, forward strand.
CACTTGCCCAATCTCGAGAACCTCCTTCTCCCCCAATTATACCTCCCCACGTGGTAGGGGCGAGGGTGGCTCTGTCTTTTCTTCTATTGGATAAAGATCAGTAGGGGGTGTTTATTTTGTTTCTTGTTGTAGAGGAATGGGACTAGGGCTCATTCAACTTGGGGGTGGGGATTGAGTTGAAACCTGTATAGCACAAAACTGGATACATGGAGGACAAAGAAAAACCATTCTCTGCCAAACCGCTTACCTATTTAGAGTGATACACGAGTCCTTATCGTACGCCAGCCAGGGGGAAAGTGTGTTAATATTAAGTTGTGTCTTAACGGACGCCCTAAAACAGTAAGAAACAGAGAGAACTGGAGGTCCCGCAGAAGAGTAATAGTGATATTTAATTAAAGTACAACGAAAAATTAAAAACAAAAAGAAAAGCGCATGGACAATAGTATGTGAGAATTGAGAAGAGGAAGCTTAATAAAGAGGGTATACGTGTGGGAGGAAGTAGGGGATCCAATCCCAATTGAATGAAAGGACACGAGAAGTAGGATATGGAGTGAGGAGGATCCACACGTATCCGGTGGAGGTCTAATGTAGGCTCTATGCTGGCAGTCTTTGATTCACAACTAATAATCACATACCAGTCACTCCTGACCCTGAGCCTGCATAATCAAATGATCCTTCTCCATTACTCCACTTTAAGATCACAAATTGAAAACGAATTCAACGTATTTCAATAAAAATAGTATTTTGTTAATTAAAAGTAATTAATTAAATATATTTTTATTAGAAAAAAGTATATGAAAATGGAACTTAATTTAATCATATTGAAGAGCCGAAATAAGATATAAAATTAATTAGATGAGTAAATCACGTTTGAGATAGATATTTTATATCAAAGTTTTGGAGAGGAGGAAGGAGTTAGAAATTATGAATTTATTTTATTCTATTTTTTTGTCTCATTATTAGAGTTGTTGCTAAAATTTGTTGTCTTCAGGATTGACATATACCCAGAATGTTCCTTTGTACAGAACTCAACATCTATCATTAACGAAATCAATGGAGTAGACTAGTCAACTTCATATTTATTAATTCATATACAAAATTCACAACTTCATGTTTTTCGTTTCCTTAAACGGATTGGACAATGTCTTTCACGCGCCCTCAATATCTCACGTGACGTTTTTAATATTTCAATATTTTGGTTGTTGAAATTGATTAAAATTTGACTTAAAAAAGATGATTATGTAAATCTTAATCACTCGATTGTCAATAATTGGTGGGATTGATAATAGTAGAGTTTGAGAGCTTTTAAAAAGTGATGATTGAGAAAAAGAATGGTAGTGATATAGGATTACAACGATGTTAGAATTGAAAACGGAATATAAATTTAGATAATAAAGTGATATTTTAAAAGTTTATAAGTAAAAAAGTGTCATTAAGTTATTATTTTGATGAGAAAAAGTCATTTACTCTCGTTTAAACCCACCAAAACTTTTTATAAGCCCTAATTTGAATAAAATTTATTTAAAAAACTAACTTAAAAATATATTTCAATTTAAAAAAATAAAAAAATTAAATTTGGGGTTCACAAAGAGTTTGGGTGGGGCTTAAATAACACCACTCCCACCTAAATCCAATATATTTTTATTTTAATTACTTAAAAATAAAAACAAAAAGACAAGCCGTACAAAATTTTTTTAGCTAAAATACTTAGAGTTAAATAATATTAAAATATCGAGTACAAAACATAAAATTTGTAAGAGTGATTTACCTTCAAATTAATCCCCATTTATGCATATGGAATTAATTAGAAACATGCTCCGAGCCCCCCCACGACCCCACCAACTAAAGCAATTAATAACATGTTCCAGCAACAACTCCTCTCAATCGTAACAATTGTGGCTGAGACATTTTTAACTTACCTAATAACACAGCCTTTCTAAAGTCATTGCATTCGGCCCAACACCTAATCGGCCGAGCCCAGAAATGAAAATCTCTGTAAGAACTAAATTAATTTATGGTCCATGTATTTAAGGATTTCAGTTTAGCCATAAGTAAGCACAACCCATCGACACCTGGCTTTAGGTAGATAAAATAGTTCATATTCAGAAGGTCAGGACAAGCTAGGCAAGAAGATTGTTGATTTTTTGATTGGGAAGAAGAAGTCATTGACTGTAAATCCTCCATCAACACATATAGTTTGGCCAGTTATATATGAAGCTTCGGGTAAGCACAAGAATGCTACCAAGGATGACACCTCCTTTGGTTCCCCCTTCCGTCCCATCGGATTCAACATTTTACTTCCTCCAAGAATTTCTCATTACCCAGATATTGCAATCCATTAAGGAACATCTAACAATATATTTCAAAACCTTCTACTTATATATATATATATATATATATATATCAAGTAATTCAATACAAAAATAATTCTTACAAGTTCAGCTAGGGAGTTCTGATAAACCAAGGTTTTAAGTGGGCTCCCTCGTCTAGTTTTTTTAGAATGAGTTATACCAAGACACTTTATCAGTTGCAAATTCATGACTTGTCAAACAGTTTAATCTCCTAAAATGCATTAGCTTCCATCTCTTGAGAATTAAAGAAATTTAGATTCAAATTCTTTGTTTCACATAATAACCACAAAGTAGCCAATAACCCCATGCATAAAGAGTAATTTCAATTGTTATCTTCCCGATATTACAAGGTTTTTGTTACATTGTGAGGTTTGCAGTGCCGTTTTGATACTCAAGTAATGCGCTGCCATTTTGTGAAGCTCCAATTAATCTTGGCCCTTCGATGGATGCATGATCTAATGGCTCATGTTCACCCAACAGGTCAACGGTATAAAACAAGACACTTTCCCAGATTTGAGGGCTCTCTCGATTTCTCTCTGTAATTCGCGAGTGTAACCTAGTGTGTTAGGGTTTTCTCATTCAAGTTGTTCTCCTTGTGTAAATCTGTCTAGAATCTTGTTAAGGGTTGAGTGTTCCTTCAAGGGTAGAGATTTATCTAGGCATTTCAGATTTGCAATGTAAAAAGGGGCAAGGGTGAGTGAGCAATTGAGGTTAAAACTTGAGAGTGAGATTTGGCCTGTAATATGTAATCTTGAGGCTTTAATCATAGTGCAGCGACTCTCCATATTTTGGAGCTCAACTTGGATGTAGCTTGTTTGAACAAGTGAACCACGATATATTGGTGTGTTGTTCTTGATTCTTTACTTTTCAGTTTGTGTTTGATCGATTAGTGTTTAGGATTGTTCAATTAGACTTGATTTACAACAGTAGTATCAGAGCTACCCCAGGGTTCGTTGCCTTTTCCCTGTCTCTTTCAGTCTTCACTATAAACATATTCTTGAGATGAAAGATTACCAATGGTTTTAATCGGAGAATCTCACTAGCAATGCCAGCCCACCCATCAACCATTATGTATGTAATAAAGAATGTGGCCTTCATTGGTATGGATATCCCAATGGTTCGAGGAATCCTGCAATGAAACAAAGTGAATATACAATTTTCAATTCCAAGGGAAGCATATTAAGACAAATTATGATAATAACTACAGTTCTAGAGAGTGGGCATATTGCTCAACATTGATAATCGATAACACCATTACAAGAGCAATCAGATTGGCGAGATCATTTTCTGACACAATAGCATAATATCTCATAAAAATTTCAAGCAAAGAAATAAAAAAATCTCTCAGCATAAAGGATATAATATATTACTGGGTTGGTGATTGATGAAGGAAAGAGTGCAGTTATGCAAAAGCTGTTCCGGCAATGATACTTCCTAAGAAGACATTCACCAACATGAAGTAATAGTACTTTGCTGATGTCCTTCGTTCTAGATTTGATGCGGCTATATGTCCCTCAATCTTCGACATTATCATCAAAACTGTTGGAAGTATGTAAAAGAAGATTTTAAGAGCAAGACCAGGAAGAAAACCCTGAAGGAATGACTTGATGAATTTCCTGCAAAATATTGCCAGTTAATTCCAAGGAAGGCAATAATGAAATATGATAAATGTATATAACAAAATGTGCAAATAGCTATTTAAGAGAATTACTATGAAGAATTTGACATGAGAATTACTATGAAGTGCCTCATCTCTTGTTGCTTCAGGGTCAACCTTGCCCCATTCTGCCTCTGTTTCAGAACAAATTTATCATTCAAGTAATACCTCACCTGGCAGAGACAATAGTAATCATGATGCACGGCCCTTGCAGCATGGTAAATGGTCCAAGGGAAAGGATGGTTTTCTTGTCACTGATATATGGGGTGTGGATGCTGGTAGCTTGGTTTGTGCCACCCCCAACAGTTTGGCTTCGGCAGACCGAGGAGGGAATGTATCTCTGTCCTCATCAGTATAAAAGCCTTACCATAATCCTTCTCATTCCTGTTTCCTCCATTCTAAATGGAGAGCAAGGTGTTTCTGCAGTAAAGCAACAAGTTCTTGATAATGTTCCTTATTTTCATTGTTGATTTATCAATGATTTTTAGCCATTGAACTTCTCTTGCTTATGTTGTTTTTCTGGTTTGCTATCATTTGTCAATCATTACCCTCAAAATTTTGTTTGTTACAGAAGTCCAGTGCGGTTGGTCTCTAAATCATGTCACATTGTTCAGTTCGGTTTAATTTAGTTCATCAGATATTTTAAATTAATAAGATTTTCTATCCAGTTAATGCTACTTATATTGTCCTGAAGTTTTCATTTTATCCTCTAGGACCTTGACACTCTTCTATTGTGTATTTTCTTTTCACATCTGTCATTCTGCTTTACGCTGTCGGTTATTTGCGATTTTGTGGAATTCTTACTTCATTAGAAGAGTGTATCATTGTAGATTTGAAGCATACATAGTAGTGCCTAAATTTTATCTTCTTTCTTCCATCTTTAAGGCCTCACTAAAGATATTAAAAGTTGAAGAGAAACTATCCAAAGGTTGGGGTGGCCAGAATGCATATCATGTCAGTGGGTATTGTTACTTACTTGCCGATGGTGACAGAAATATCTCAAGGGCTTCTCCACCAGGAAAGGTTACTACACTAACAAAGGTAAAGCACACTGTTGCAATTGTGTTGTGAATATGTCTGGTTTAACACAGAAGAATGTATCCATGCAATATTATTTAGGCTGGATGATTAACAATCTTTTACTGCAGCTTCAAACTGAACATTTTTTTTTTTTTTGTGCGTGTTAAGGGATTGAGGACAGTTCAGTAAATGAATTTTAAATTATGGTCGACATCATAGGAGCACTTTGATTGTCTATTAGATCACCATATGTGTTGTCAAGTCTAGTCTATTTTATCATCCTCAATGGATGGCTTATATGAGGGCTAAAGTGGAAAAAAATTATGGTGGCTCCACCCCTGCTTATATTTATATGCATAGTCTTGTAGGTGACCTATATTAAAATGTGAGGCACATGTAATTATTTTCTTGTTATTTGAGGCTGACATGGAAATTTGAATATGCTTTGATGCTAAGGTGCCATTTATAAATTAAAGGGACTCCCATCTTTAAGAGAACTATATTAATTTGTAGTAGTGGTGTTTTGATGAGAATAAAACTTTCAAGTTGGTGCATTTTGTGTTATTGTGTTGCAGGAATCTTTACTTGCATTAAGCAAGCTTAGAGAAGAGGTAGATTTGGAAAAAAAAGTAGAGCAAAATATGATAATCCAGACTCTGAGAGAGATTTGGAACTATGCATCAGAGCAAAAAATAATGCCTGGGTTATTGCTGGGGGTAACAAGGGGGAAGGAGCTTTATATGGTTCTTGAGAAAGCAAATGAAACACTTCTTTATGCCTCTGATGCTTTTGAGAAGTTCAGCAACAGGTAGTGCTTTTTTCTTTTGATATTGTGTTGAACTTCTTTCAGTGTCCACATCATCAGTGTGATTATTCATCATTTTGATTGTTGTTGCTTTTACTGTTTCTGTTGGTACTCCCTTGTGTTTCATGTTGATGCGAAGTGAATAATTTTAGAAAAAACTATAGTCTTGATGGTTTAGATGTCCTGTAATATTCAGGAGATTTTAGGGGGCTTAATTTATCTGTTTGTGCTCGGGAAAGGGTGGGAATGAGTAAAACTCTCCGAAACACACACACAAAGACACGCACACATGCACAAGAAGACTTGTTAGACAAGAATGACCAGTTTGGGTCAAGAACATCTCCAACCCTGATACATTTTATCCAATTTATCCAAGTTAACTCAATGGATTATCAACTGTTTATTAGTACGTTTACTTTCTTTTACCATAAGAAGATTCCTCAAATTTTACTGAAGTTCTGAAATTTATTTTAAGTCTTGAATTAGAACAAATAAATTGAAAAAGTATTCTCCAAACAGACCAAATCAGTGCTGATTTGTTTGGCAATTATTATTTCCCTATTAATTTCCATGGAAGCTTATTTTGGTGTTCCTTTTTTTCTCGTTGGTCATGTTTCGGAGTTCATTGGATATGGATATTTCAGATAAATAGAGAACAAAACAATTTGTTTGATGAATTATGCAGGTATTGCAATGGAGCTTTTTCTTTGGACTAGGAAAAACTTTGGATCTCCAGTATATGTGCTCATGTAATAGAAATTTTAAGCATTCGATACACGTCTGTTGGGCAGCAAAGACTGGTGAATGAAATACAAAAAAAGGGAAACAAATTTTATCTGTTGTAGATAGCGCAAAATCTGCAAGAGCTTTAGACGTAAAATTGGTTGCAGGATTAATGTGGGCTTCGTTTTCGGGTAGGTTCAGACTGCAGCGTCTTAATGAGACTTGCTCTCTGATGCTGTTACATTAAACTGTATGTGAAGGCATTTGTTTTAAAAAATATTAAGAGCTGGGCCTGGGACTATAATTCTGTTCTAATTTATACTGTATAAAAAAACGATTTGTGTCAATCTGTTACTTTTTCCAAATTGGTTGACTTGAATTGCAAATATTTTGTTTAGGGGTATGCTGTCATAAGTATGATGTCTCGAATTTTCATCGTTTTTACGTGTAGAGAATGTACTAATTGAGTATATAAACTGATTGTTACAAAATTTATTCTCGTTAATTATTACGTCAATTGGTATGTTAAAAACTTACAAATATAATATTCATAAAATTAATTGTCATTATTTACATAAATTTTTTGAAGGTTGACACTGGAATAAAGTGTTCCAGAGCAGAACAGTGATAGTTCTCAAAACCTGTAAACAAATAGGGTGTCAAAAATTTTTTCCTTAAGAATATTTAAATTATATATATATATATATATTGAGATTAATGTATTAATGAGTATTTTAGATTTGGTAAGAATATACCACATCATCAAATCATTCCTAAATTAAATGTATTTTATTTTAAAATTATTATTCATGAAATGAGTTGGATGAGTTAAAAGTAAAAATAAATTGCAAGTAATGCCAGGCCCGAGTGCATGTATCAATTAGAGATATAACTTGGGCCATGTGTTATAAGGCCTAAAACCTGGTAATTCGGTGGGCTTCCACGATTCAAAACCCTACTTTTTTTATAGATAATTACATTTGACTTTTCTCTCTCTCGTCTCGTGCTGTGCTTATCTGAACCTGACGCAGTTGTTACCAGAGAGAGCGCTTTACCGTTTGTTTTTCAGCAGGTAAACCTTTCACGTTAATCTCCGATCTTGGCGTTTTAATTGATTTATTTGCTGTTTAGTTTCACGTGCTGTAGCGAGCTAACCTGATCCAGCTCTTAGCGTGCGCGGCTGATTTCTTTTCTGAATTTTGATTCATTTTGTTTTTGTTTCTTGATTGGGTTCTCAGTTTTAGGTTGTGGGTTGGTTGATGATTTTGATCTGGGGTTTTTGCTTACTTGAGTTTTTGGGTTGATTTGTATGTTTTGTTTTGGTGATTGAAGGGTTAAAGTTGTTAGCCTTTTGGAGGAGGTTTTATGATCTCGGTGAGTTGAGTTTTTGTGTGGAGATGGAATTGTTTTAAGTGATGAAAACTGTGTTTTTGTTGTTTGATCTTGTTAGCTCGTGATGGGAAACAGTTTTTATTATTGTTCAGTGAATTTTTTTTATGGGTTTGAATGTTCAGTTTAGGTTTCTTTATTTTTAATTAACAAGAATTTTGATTTTCCAGTTGAGTTCACTTCGAAGTTAACCTTTGTCAACCGTGTTTACTTTAGTTTTACTCTTGAACTTTACTCCTTGGATTTGGTAGTTCTTTTTCGTGCTTTGCTCTGGAATGTTGTTGGAGCTGAATTTTTCAAAAAATATTTCTTTTCGATTTCTCCAATTTGGGCTGATGAAGAGCCTTAATGGGCCACAATTGTGAATGAATGACAATTCCTTAATGAACTAGGTTGAGCCCAGCCCAAACATTCCTAAGCCCAATAATAAAACCCTAAGCAAAAAGATTCCTAGGGTTTTGTTCTGTATCTTATACTGTAAAATCGATATAGTCTGCTTCAGATTTGAACCAACCCCATCAACTTTCAAACTTAGGTATGCTTCTTTCTTCTATTTGTTTCTTCGTCGTTTTGTTCCCAGATTTTGTTGTGTCTAGGGTTTCTTCCTTTATTGAATCTGTATTTGGTATTTCATTTCGAAATGTTTCTGATGATGTTAGAATCATGAAAACTTTCGTTCTTCTGAGAATATATTCATGCGGAATAATTATGGAGACCTGAACTGAAGAGACATCTTTGATTCTTCTGGGTTTTGTTTCACTTTTATTTTTTTATTTTTTTTTAATAATTTCTAATAATAAAACAGTATACTTCATTTTCTAGGGTTCAGGCTTTGTGATTTATTTAAGATTTTAAGTAATGTGTGTAAACAAGCATTGTAGATTTCTGAATTGTCTCTGAGGATGAATAAAATTATACTTTCGTTCTTCCAAGATATTTCATGCGGAAAATTTATTGGAGACCTGAACTGAAGAGGCTTTTATTTTTATTTTTAGTTTGAAATTTTGTGGTTATAGTTTCTTTATACATTTTAAAGCTGATCTTTAAGATTATGTAGCCCATTGTTTTCGTTTTTTTTTTTTTATTTGTGTTAAGTGCATATGTGTTATTAGAAATCGGAGATCTTTTCTCTTTTGATGTTTAAATGAAAACTTTCGTTCTCCTGAGTATAAAATGCTGAAAATTTATGGAGACCTGAGCTGAAGAGAATTTTTATGAAGATCTGTCCTCATTTTAGTCACCATTTTGGTAGATTTTGGGTGTTTTGTATCCTGTTGTTCTCTATGTTGTGTTTTCCCCCCTTGAATTGGTTGGATGAGTGGGACCATTATTAAAAATAACAATAATTGGCAGCCATTTTGTAGACCGTTATTTGCAATTTTTCTTTTTTATGGTGGTTGAAATTTGAATTTGGCTCATGTTGGTTGGGGCTTTTTCTTTTAATGCTTTTTGCAATTTTTTTTGCCTTGGTAACTATTTGCGCTTGTAACTGCAATGAGTTATTTTGCATGTTTTCATGGTGTTAAAAGATACTGTTGAGTTGTTTAATATTAACTCCATTGTAATTTTGTGTGTGAAAGATACCTTTAATAAGTTAGCTTTACGCATGAGTTCATTATAAGTATTAAGGGCTTTTTTTCACATTTCCATTTCAGAATTGATCTTGATAACCAATAGTGAGGTGAATGTACTATTAATCTAATTTGTGAATGTTGCTATGGTAGTTAATGTGTTCCCACTGCTTTACTATATTCAATCCTGATACTAGCAAATTTCAGCTTTTAATTTGTAGTTTTGCTGTGTTAGTTTCTTGCCAGGTCTACATCTAGGATTTGTTTGAAGATCAGGACTCTCTGCTTTTATCAACACGAGGTACTTATTTGCCCCTTTCTGGCCAAGTTATCATAATTGTTAAATTCATGAGCATTTCATTGCTGCTGATTTACTGACATAACTTTGTTCTGTTTTTCTTGTTCTTATTATGTAGCCGACCAATGGAAGAAGATGTAAGTTATTTTTGTAGTTTGAACACAACACACACCCTCCTAAATGTCCTCATTGCAATTGTGTTAATTCCCTGTTTTTTCATGCTGTAGCATGTCAAGAATGAGGAAGAGGAGTTTAACACTGGACCACTATCTGTTTTAATGATGAGTGTTAAAAACAATACCCAGGTAATTTTATTGATTGCCTCATGATTTTAAGTTGGCTTATAAAGGGAAAGTCTGCCATCATAAACTGAATATTTTGACCTGATTGGACAGGTGCTCATTAATTGTAGAAACAACAAAAAGCTTCTTGGTCGAGTGAGGGCATTTGATCGCCACTGCAACATGGTTCTTGAAAATGTCAGGGAAATGTGGACTGAGGTTGGGTTTTAGCAATGGATCATTTTTTTTAATGAGCCGTCATATATCTATGTTAAAATAACATCTGATTTCATTGTTGTAGGTACCAAAAACTGGAAAAGGCAAGAAGAAGGCCCTCCCGGTTAACAAGGACAGATTCATCAGTAAGATGTTTCTCAGAGGAGATTCTGTGATTATTGTTCTTAGGAATCCGAAGTAGCAGATTTTAATTTGTGATGATCTGTACCAACACTATGAACACCATCCCACCAAACAGTAGGTTCGTTCTAAAGGCATTTCGTATGTTATATACACTTTTGTGATGCCATTCCTTCATACCAAGATCGGTGGGAGTATTTAACTGTTCCCAATTTAGAGCAACTTCACCTAGAACTAAATTTAGTGGATCATATTTGATGAAGTAGATAAGAGTTGAACTGTAGGTCTTATCACCTCTTCATTTTAAACAATGAATGATATTTTGGCTTCTAGCTTTTGAGTATGAACGAATTGTTTGCTTCTCTTGCTGCACCTGCCACCACTATCGGACTTTAGGATTTATGATAATATAACTGTGTGTTCTAGTCCCAATGGTTTGCAGAAATGCATATTTCTCATTTTATTTGGTATGTTCCTTGTTTATCTATGATGGCTATATTCTTGACTCAAATGATCTTCGTTTTATATCCAAATAATAATCTACATTTTAGATGAATTGAACATCTTCTCTTTATATCCGCTCTGCCTCAATCATTCATGTGATTTTATTGCAACCTTCAGCCTAACAATGAAATGCCTTTTCGATTTTTCTGTCAAAACATGTGTTGATTATTGTTCAAGTAAATAAATATTTCTAATGTTTACCTCAATTAAATTAGCTATAGAAAAGGATTTAAAAAACCTAGTCGGGCCTGGAAAATCAGGCCTGGGTTTAGGCAGGAAAGCCCTGGCTCGGGTATGTATATATATTATTTTTTCAGCAGTTAGATTAAAGTATCTATGATTGTGATTGAATCCGGCACCCTTGGGCAGCAAAGACTGGTGAATGAAATACAAAAGGGAAACAAATTTTATCTGTTGTATATAGAGCAAAATCTGCAGGAGCTTTAGACGTAAAATTGGTTGGGGGATTAATCTGGGCTTCGTTTTCGGGTAGGTTCAGACTGCAGCATCTTAATGGGACTTGCTCTCTGATGCTGTTACATTAAACTGTATGTGAAGGCATTTGTTTGAAAAAATATTAAGAGCTGGGCCTGGGACTATAATTCTGTTCTAATTTATACTGTATAAAAAAACGATTTGTGTCAATCTGTTACTTTTTCCAAATTGGTTGACTTGAATTGCAAAGTTTAGGGGTATGCTGTCATAAGTATGATGTCTCGAATTTTCATCGTTTTTACGTGTAGAGAATGTACTAATTGAATATATAAACTGATTGTTACAAAATTTATTCTCGTTAATTATTACGTTAATTGGTATATTAAAAACTTACAAATATAATATTCATAAAATCAATTGTCGTTATTTACATAAATTTTTTGAAGGTTGACACTGGAATAAAGTGTTCCAGAGCAGAATAGTGATAGTTCTCAAAACCTGTAAACAAATAGGGTGTCAAAAGAATTTTCCTTTAAGAATATTTAAATTATATATATATAGTTGAGATTAATGTATAATGAGCATTTTAGATTTGGTAAGAATATATCACATCATCAAATCATTCCTAAATTAAATGTATTTTATTTTAAAATTATTATTCATGAAATGAGTTGGCTGAGTTAAAAGTAAAAATAAATTGTGCAAATAAAATACTCCTTTTTTTTATTTTCACCAATTATAGATAATTACATATTTTCACCAGTTAAAAGTAAAAAATAAATTGTGCAAATAAAATACTCCTAAATCAATGTCAGGCCCAAGTGCATGTATCAATTAGAGATATAACTTGGGCCATGTGTTATAAGGCCTAAAACCTGGCAATTTGGTGGACTTCCACGATTCAAAACACTCCTTTTTTTTATTTTCACCAATTATAGATAATTACATTTGACTTTACTTAGGAGAATCTCAATGGGACAAAAATTTAAGCAAATAAACACAATTATTTCATGATTTTTTTTTTTTTTGATCGGGGTGATCCAATTTGCACGTACCTCAACTAATCTTTAGAATCTATTGAACACTCAACAAGCCCAAAAGACTAAGTAAACCATAATTTTATTGTACTAGGTGGTCCTAAGGTTTAAATCTAATAACTCAAGAAATGAAGCAAACCTTTTTGAACACCAATAGTGTTGGATGTACTTAATATTGCCTTGTTAGAAATCTTACTAGGGAAGTCGAATGGGACAAAACTTGGTCAAGGAAGAAAGAGAACAGTGCACATATGTTTAGTACAGTGGCTCTCTTTAATATTTTGCTTCCCCTAATCACTACTCCCCATAATAATAGCAAAATTAACTTGATTGCTTTTGAGGCATCGCATACTGATGTTATGTACTAACTTCTCAAAAGTTGATGTCGATAACTATATAGGTTTTCGACTAACATCATGAAGTGCTAGGATTTCTAAGTGATTAGAAAATGTCGCAACCAAAGTTTTCTTTAGAGTGTCACAATATTTGCTATGCCATTTAAAAATATTTTCTATCTACATCAGTACATTGATTGCAATTACTATGTCTGGTCTAATATATTTGTGCTAAGGATAATAAATCACCTATTGCATGAAGATATTGTACTTCAAAACCAAGTATCCTTTCATCATCGTCTTATGATGAGATAGATCTATTTCATGATTAATAGTCCGAACCATTATTGGGGTAATCAAGGGGTCAACCTCATCCATATTAAAACTTCCCAGGATCTTTTTAATATAATCTGATTAATGAGTCAATATTCCATTTGAACAATGTTCGATCTACAGGCTAAGACTATTTTTTGCTTTCTTTAGATCTTTTATTTTTAATTCTTCTTTTAATCTAGTTACTTTTGTGAGTTCTTTAGGAGTTCAATTAAAATCATGACACTGACACATACTACCACAATTGGCAAAACTAAATATTAATTTTCTTATGAACTTGCATAGGCATAGTGGGATTTATTAACATATCACTCCTCAAGTATTCACTAAGGTGATTGTACCACGTTCTTCTATATTGTTTTAATCTATACAATGCCTTTTGGATTTGTCATTTTTGCTTTAGGCAATATGAATCCTTCAAGGAGTTTCATATAAATATTAGTATTTATTATGCTGTACAAGTATGTGGTAACAACATCTATGAGACATATATTCTTACCAAATCTAAAATACTCATTAATACATTAATCTCAACTCTATATATATATATATATATGCATTAGGCCTGGAGTATGTTCACCTCCCTGTGCTTTTCTTCTTTACTAGGCCTGCTTCTATGGGCTTAGTTAAAGGATGGATTTTTAAACTGGGCTTTAGTGGTGGACGGGATAAATGGACCAGCACAAGAAGGCCAGGCTAGCGATCTTACAGTAAGTTGGAAAGTGGTTAATTACAATTTCTATTAAAAAGGCTCATGATCCCTGGAATCGTTTGTTTCCATAGAGTTCACCGTCATGCTCTGAACAACCCTAAGTGCAGTGGATTTATAGTTATATAGACAGAAAGTGGCCATCCAGGAAGCAATTTAAGATATAAATGAGTAATGAATTTGGTTTGACGAGAAGACTCGAAAGTCTATTGGTAAGGTTAGTTATAATCCTTTTATAATTATTTTTCCTTCGTGGGAATGAGAAGACTAAAGTTGGGAATCACTCATTAGGTTCAGATCATGTGAATGATAAAAGGAAGGGACTTCTGAAAACGACCAATCGCTCTCAGCTTTCTTATAAAATATATATATCATAAAAAACATGTTCTAATGAAGTCATAATATAATCAATAAATTTTCTTTTTTAATTAACAGCATGCAGCCACACTAAACTAGGACTAGCATTTAATTTGTAATAGTGATGTAAGTAACTATATCTTTATCACCGTGTATGAATAATAGAAACAAGCTCCAAGTCTCCACCAATGGAATTTCTTAAAACTTTAACTCCTCGTGAATAATCAGCTACATTTACACTGGCAGTCGAGGCAATTCTTGCTGCTCCATCTCCATACCATTAATCTTCTGGTAAACCCAATCAAACGCATCCTTGATGGCTTTGGCCTTTTTATAGACTACAAGAACAAAAGCCCATGCAATGAAAATGATATATCCGTTCGAGCGCGGGATGACAGAGATTAATGCCGCGAAAGCAAGAGAACCTGATATGAAGCCTATTGCGTTGGAGGCTTGAGAGTGACTCTGATATTGAAGTTTAAACTTCCACTCAGCAGCCAATACACCGTAGTGGATGATTGTGGTCACCAGAAAAATCCACATATTTAGTGGATGAGTTTCGAACAGTGAGTCATTGCGTTGTACATGCAATTGTAAAACGCCAACTAGAAATGGAATGAGAGCAGCCAAGACACCATAGTTGGGCATTGAAGACAGGACATTTTGCACACTACAAAACCATAAAAATAAAAACACTCTCAAAGATCACAATAACACCAAATTTACCGTGGTTCATCTTTCACAATGGAAAGATTACATCCACGTTGAGCTTCAAGAATTTTTGGAGGCTCGCTGCACTAGGAATCAACTGTTATTGCAGATTACAAAACACTCTCAAAGATTCACCCAACTATCAATCTTAACTCAATCACTCAAATCTGAAATCTCTAGAGAATACTTGATCTAGTTTCTCTAAACCTGAAGAAAACACTATCTTCACCCTAAGATTATACAGATTCTCAACCCAAAAGCTTGACTACAAACGAACAATGATAAGAGCAAAAAATTGATCTGTCGTGAAAAGAGAGAGGAGCAGGAGAGATAAGTTTCTACGCAAAAGACTCCATTTATATATGTTGACCTCAAGATCTAATCCTGGCTGTTGGATCTTCTTCATTTCAGTGGCTATGATCTGTTCTCCTTTGCAGTGAAACGGCTGCGTTTTGATAAGTGAAATTCTGCAGAAACATTACAAAGGTTTTGCGCTTCAGATATTAACAATTCTCCACCTTGAAGCTCAAAACCTTTTACAACTCAGATTTCAAGTGCAGCTAACCATCCTCAATTCCCTTCATAGCTCAGTTGCTGCCTATCACTTGACAAACAGCAGGTTCAAGCAATGCTTAAACTTGGCAAGTGTCACCACCTTTGTCCCATATCTGCTGGATTATCCTCTGTTGCTATCTTCTTCAAATTTATCATTCCTTGTGCCACTAGATCCTTGACAAAATGAAACCTCACGTCTATGTGCTTGGTCCTCTCATGGTAGACTGGATTTTTACTTAGGTGTATAGCACTCTGATTGTCACAAAATACAGTCACCGCCCCATCTATCAATTTCACCTCCATTAGAAGTCCTTGCAACCACAATGCTTCCTTGAATACTTCTGTCAATGCCACATATTCACATGCAAGACAAGCCACAATAGGTTGAAGTTGGGACTTCCAACTCACACAATTTCCAGCCAAAGTGAAAAATTAGGAAGTAGTTGACTTCCTTGAATCCTTGTCACCTGCAAAATCAGAGTCTACAAAACCCACAAGATCAAGTGACTCACATCTTTTGGAATGTTCTAAACCAACATTAGTTGTGCAATTTATATATTTCAGCAACCATTTTAGGGCAGACCAATGTTCTAACCCTGGGTTAGACATGAACCTACTAAGTAGTGATATGACAAAAGCAAGGTCAGGTCTTGTGCTTATCATAGCTTACATGACTGATCCTATTACATTAGCATAGGGAATATTTTCCATCTTTAACAAATCAGAATCAGATTTAGGACATTGAGACTTACTCAGCATAAAATGACTAGCTAAAGGCAGATTTACACTCTTAGATTCAGCCATACCAAATCTAGAAATCAGTTTTTGCAAGTAAGCACTTTGATGTATTTTTAGTTCATTACACTTCCTGTTTCTGGTTATAACCATCCCTAAAATCCTTTTAGCACACCCTAAGTCCTTCTTATCAAATTCAGAATTGAGTTTTTTTTCTTTAATTCAACTATTTTAGACTTAGACTTGCTAATTAGGAGCATATCATCCACATACAAAAGAAGATACAAAGGCATGTTATCATTCAAGGCATAATAGAAACAATTATCATATTGACTCCTATCAAAACCAATACTCACGATAAAAGTATCAAATCTTTTGTACCATTGCCTAGGGGACTGTTTTAAACCATACAAGGACTTGTGTAGAAAACATACATGGTTTGGAAGTCTCTTATCTACAAAACCAACAGGCTACCTCATATAGATTTTTTCTTCTAAATTTCCATGTAAAAACGTAGTTTTAACATCAAGTTGTTCTACTTCTAAATCATGGTATGCAACAATAGACAACATAAGTCTTATGGTCTTATATTTCACAACAGGAGAAAATATTTCATTAAAATCTATTCCTTCCCTTTGTGTGTAGCCTTTGGCTACCAATCTAGCCTTATATCTAGGAGGATCAGAGAGAGATGTACCTTCTTTTACCTTGAATAACCATCGGCAGTCAATTAGTTTCTGGTCTTTAGGATTTGGAACCAATGACCAGGTTCCATTTACCTTAAGGGAGTGCATCTCCTCCTCCATTGTAATCTGCCATTTGCTTCTGTCCTTGGATCCAATTGCCTCTTCATAGGTGACAGTTACGCCTCGCAATTCACCCGACCCACTAAGGATGTGTATATGAGTTCAGCATAGGAGAACCTTATTGGTGGCCTGATCTCTCTTCTAGTTCTATCTCGGGCCAATTGGTATTGGGCTAGTGAATCATGTTGAGAAACCGCAGGATTTTCAACATGTTCCTCTCCATGGTCAGGATTCAGATCTGGTGCTACAGTTTTAGTTCCTGGATCTTCCTGTTCAGGTTGGGTTATTAGTGGCTCCACCTCAATTTGAACATTCTCAGGTTGTTCTTGACTTGTAGAGCTACTGCTTGAGGTACCTGCACCATTATTAACATTTTTGCAAGGAAAAAGATTCTCATTGAATATTACATCCCTACTAATTATAATCCTCACTCCAGGTGCACTCCTCTCCCATAACCTATACCCTTTGGTTCCCTCTTGATAACCTAGAAACACACATCTCAAAGATCTTGGGTCTAATTTTCCATCAGTGGTGTGAGCATATGCAGCACATCCAAATGCCCTTAAGTGATCTAAGTTGGGTTTCCTGTTTGACCACCTTTCTTCAGGGCACATAAATTCTATGGCACTTGAGGGACTCCTATTTACTAGATATGCAGCAGTGTTTAAGGCTTCCCCCCAAAAAGTTTTAGGTAGACCAGATGTAAACAACAAACATCTAACCTTTTCTAATAGGGTTCTATTCATCCTCTCAGCAACTCCATTTTGCTGAGGAGTTTTTCTAACTGTTCTGTGTCTCAGAATACCCTGGTCACTACAGTATTTATCAAACTCTAAATTGCATAACTCTAACCCATTATCAGTTCTAAGGGTTTTAACCTTTCAGTCAATCTGGTTCTTGACTAATAGTTTCCAACTCTTAAACCTGCCCAAAACCTCATCCTTAGTCCTAAGCAAGTAGACCCACACTTTCCTACTAAAGTCATCAACTATAGAAAGGAAATAACTACTGCCCCCATGTGATGTTACCCTTTCAGGTCCCCACAAATCAGCATGCAAGTAATCTAAGCAATTTTCAGCAAGGTGAGTTCCCTTTTGGAAACTTAATCTATGTTGCTTACCCATTACACATGATTCACAGAAGTTAAGAGTTTCAATGGAGTCCTTACCAAACAGTCCCTTTTTGCTTAGGATGTCCATGCCTTTCTGACTCATGTGGCCCATCCTAAGGTGCCACTTCTCTGTAACAGTCAAGTTAGTAGAAAACAAAGCAGTATTATAACATTCAGAATCATGGTTCCCACACAAAATGTACAGTCCGTTTCTTTTCACTCCACTAAGGACTATGTTGTTATTCCTATAGACATTTAGGCACCCTTTCTCAACTTTATAACAACACTCAGACTCATCTAGTGTCCCTAGAGAGATCAAATTCCTCTTTAAATCTGGAATGTATCTAACCTTAGTCAATTTAATGTTTTTCCCATTTTCAAGCCTTAAGGTTATACTATCAATTCCTTGGACTTTGTAAGCATTATTATTTCCCATAAACACAGTTTCTAGTTCATTAGCCTCAAAGTCTTGGAACCAGTTTTTATTAGGACTCATGTGGAAAGAGCAACCTGGATCTAGTACCCATTCATTAACATTATCTGATTTAGAGATAGTGAGGACCTCTGACTCTTCAATATTGGTTTTAGTGGAAGCAAGGTTGCTCTCAGTATTTCCCAGCTTCTGTTTCTTAATCCAAGCAAAACAATTTTTCTTTAAGTGACCTGTTTTGTTACAAAAGAAACACTTCCTAGTCTCCCCTTTTGCTTTGCGACTGTTTTTACCATTCTTTTTATTCCTATGGCCATCTTCAAACTGTGTATTACTACCCAACATGCTTGACTCCCCTTTGCCCTTCACAAACAGATTGTGACCACTCCTTTTTTGCACTCTAAGTTCTAGTTCCTTAGCCTTTAATCCTGAGCTTATTAAATCTAGACTAGGGACAATTCCGGTGTATTGTAATGCATTTTTTACAACTTGATATTCTTCAGTTAACGAATTTAACAGTATCATGGCTAAACTGGAATCCCCAAGTTCTTGATCTGTACCCTTAAGCACTAGGGTCATTTTCAAGAACTCATCAAGATTCTCATCAATAGTCCTAGAACTATCCATCTTATAAGCAAATAAAACACCTTTAAGATATGCAAGATTAGGAGCTGATTGCAAAGCATAGAGAGATTTAAGCTTACCCCAGCGTCGATTGGGGTTTCAAACCCATCGACCTTGCAGACGTTGTCGACAAGGTTCATGATGATTAAATTGTAGGCCTCTTCATCCACTTCGGCCTTCTTCTTTAGCTTCTCCTCCGGCCACTTGGTGGAATCCTCCTCCAGCGCGATAGACACTTTGTTGTGGGACAACAAAGCTTTCATCTTTTTCCTCCAACTTCCAAAATCGATTTTTCCATCATACTGGGTGATCTCAAGCCTAGTAGTACTCATGATTGAATGTGTTTGTTTTTTGTGTTTGGTGATTACTAAACAAAACCCAAAGAAACGAACCAAGATTAATTGGTCTCTCCTTCCCAAATTGATGTCCCGAATTTACAGAATTTCTAATCCTAGAGTCTCTCAAGCCTTTAATCAAGAAATCCCCAATTTTTGACCAAACCCTAGATTTCGAAAAATCAAGAAACCCTAGGATTGACAACACTAACCGTGCTCTGATACCACTGTAATGTAAATTCCCAATCAATGTACTGCTAATCACACGCACAAACCCACAAAAACACACACAAAAGAAACAAGATCAAACCAATCACAAGAACACCAAATTTACCGTGGTTCACCTTTCACAATGGAAAGATTACATCCACGTTGAGCTCCAAGAATTTTTGGAGGCTCGCTGCACTAGGAATCAACTGTTATTACAGATTACAAAACACTCTCAAAGATTCACCCAACTATCAATCTTAACTCAATCACTCAAATCTGAAATCTCTAGAGAATACTTGATCTAGTTTCTCTAAACCTGAAGAAAACACTATCTTCACCCTAAGATTATACAGATTCTCAACCCAAAAGCTTGACTACAAACTAACAATGATAAGAGTAAAAAATTGATCTGTCGTGAAAAGAGAGAGGAGCAGGAGAGATAAGTTTCTGCGCAAAAGACTCCCTTTATATATGTTGACCTCAAGATCTAATCCTGGTCGTTGGATCTTCTTCATTTCAGTGGCTATGATCTGTTCTCCTTTGCAGTGAAACGGCTGCGTTTTGATAAGTGAAATTCTGCAGAAACATTACAAAGGTTCTACGCTTCAGATATTAACAAGTATGATTATGCTCTTAGTGAAAAAAACCTTACTTGATAGTTCCTACATTGATCTGTATGTAATTGTTGTGCCTGCAAAAGATAATAGATTTGCATCGAACATATGTATAAAATCTCCCAAAAACATCGAAACCGAAAATAATCATTCTTGTAAATTTACTCAAAAGGTACAGTATATTATTTGCAGAAAATTCACTCCATCAATTGAACGTAAAATTTTGTATCTTCGAAGTGTACTCGTTTTTCTGCTTAAAACCTTCTGCTTTTTTTTTTTTTTTTTTTTCTCAGGAACAAAAAAGGCTCAGGCTGAATTAAGGATTCGTGAGAGGTGGAGTAAAGAAATATTTGAAATGTGTTGTTTTGATGAAAGAGTTGAGGTGCAAAAGAGAGATGAGGCGGAATAAATGTAAAGAATGTACAAGATAATTAAACAGAAGGACTTGAGGGTGTAGTAAAGAGATTGAAGGAGCTACTTGTGGTGAAGGGGTTAAATAAGGCAAAACGCCCATTTTGCCAGGGACCTTTTGTGGCAAGGATGGTTGACTATGGTTTGAAAGTAAATTTACAAGAAGCTCCATTCATATTTATAAGGATACACCCAATTAGGGGCGAGCGTAGGTCCATTCACATTACCAAGATATACCCCAAGAGTAACATTAGCCTTACAAAGAGGCAAACAAAAAGCCATACAAAGAAATAATCCATGCCCTTAAAAGAAGGGAAAAAGAGAGAGAGAAAGAGGCAATCATGAATTTTAAGGGTAGGGATTGTCTCTTTGTATGCCTCTCTGTAAGCTAGTGTTACTCATACCCCAATCATGGCCGAGTGTTCAAGTACCCAATACTGTTCACAAAAAATTATAAAGATACCCTACAGTACGCAAAAAATAACAAATGTATCCTGTTAATATTACAATATACCCCCAAATGTCTACAAATACAAATAAACCTTATAGTCTTATTACAAAAATTGCAAATGTAACCTATGCGGTACTAGAGGTGGAAAAGTGGCTCGACCCACCAAAAAAATTAATTTTTATTTTTATTTTCCCTTTGGTTATGGGAATCAACGGTTTTTTTTTTTTTTTTTTTTTTTAAATCAACTCGCCGAGCTGTTAGGCCCAACCAGCCCGGTTGGAGATACCTGAGCCTAACTCGTCATTAAGCCTGACCGGGTTTGGGTTGACCTACCTAACTGTAACGCCCCACTTGAGGTACATAGTTAAGATTTGTTGTATTGCTTGAATGTTCATTGATTTATCCTCAATTGAGTTTGTATGTTGTTATTTTTGGTTGGTTGGCCTTTGGTTGAAATCGTATGTTGAGTTGGTTGAGTGTGTGCCCTGAAGTTGGTTGAGTTTTGGCGAATTTTGGAATTTCAGTCTTCTCCGGGGCGAGGAATAGTCTTCGCCACAGAGACGTACGCTCTGTAAATTTTCGCCGGGGCGATGGAAAGTTCTTCCCTGCGGCGACGGGCTAGCTAAAAAGTTTAATAAAGTTTATATAGAATTTTTCATAGGGGTAAAATGACCATTCTACCCCTAATTAACAGGAAAAGTGGGGAGTGAAATGTAAGAAAATTTCATGGAGAATGTGTTGGAGTTGGGGGTGTGATTGCAAGGAATTAAAGGACAAGGATGAAATTTCCAAAAAAGAGTAAGGGCAAAATGGGAATGATTGTGTATAAATTGAGCTAATAAGGGATTAAGTGTAGTAAACCCTTCATTTCACACATTTCCACCGCCATTCCCATTCTCTATTTTCTTTCAATTCTCCACTCAATCTTCCAAGAATTTCTAAGGATTTTTGGGGTAGTTTTTAGTAGAGATTTCATCTAAAGCATCCTAAGGTAAGGATTCTTGCTTTAGATGTGAATTTGCTTATAGTTTGCTGAAGTCTTATGTTGTTATTGTTTAAAGTTGTAAAGAGAAGACAAGCTAAAAAGGGAAAGGAGAAGTGCTAGAGAAGTCACTTACTCGCAAGGTAAGTAAATCCAACCCAAGCTAAGTTTTAAGAACCCCTTTGAGTAGATATTTCTTTATGCATGTATGTATGATGTTTATTGAGGAATTGAGATGAGATGAGATGAAATGAGTAGTTATTTATGATTATTGAATATATGTGAGTATGAGAAGTGTTGAGATTTTATGATGTTGAGTTGAGTTTGATTGAAATTGAAGGGAGTTTTGAGGAAACCCTATAGAATTGTTTTTCATTGACAGCAACTTAGAGAGTATGAGGGAGTTTTCTCCCATTTTGGATGATTAAAGAGAGGAGAAGAGTTATAGTTAAAGTAGAGTTTTATATGCACATTAGTTGTATGATGAAATGCTTAAGAAAGGCATGAGTAAGAGTAGAGAACCTTAAATATTGTTACATGGCATCATTGCATTTCATAAGTGCATTAATGAGGATGAATCATCCATATACATTAATTATGCATTAGAGAAGTAGTTAGAAAAAGAGTAGAGAACTTTGAGTGTAAGCTTCTCTAAGAGTAAAGAGAAAGAGAGAGATTAAGTACTAGAGAATAAAAAGAGAAAAATGCAAAAGGAGAGTATAGAGTAGGTTGTGCGATGGGGAACCTGTGAGTAATGGGTAGAGTATTCCCGCATGTACGCCGCAAAGAGAGAGCGGCTTGAGTATGAGAGAGAAAAGTGGTGTAGCCCGTGAGAGTGCATGCGGATGAGGGCTATACCCGAGAGTACCCGAGCGAGAGAGAGATTATACACTCACATGGCCAGGGTTTCAAATCCATGCATAACCGAGTCCGATCGGCTGAGAATGAGTAAAAGTCACAGGGAGCGGGAGCGAGTCCCGGCGGTGCCTCTAGTAAGATGGGGCTGTGACTTACAAAAGGAAGTTAGCAGAAAAGAGTTATAAGAAAGAGAAAATAGAGAGAATTATAAAAGAGAGAGTAAACGAGAAGAGAGTAATTGTAAGGAAAGAATTGAAGAAAAAGAGAGTTACAAGGATAGATAAGTAGAGGATTTACTTACTGAGTATTATGTGTGCTCACCCTGTTGTTTTTCTATGTTTTGCAGGATCTAGGTGAGGACACGGTCGGATGGGCGTCGACAAACGAGGAGAAATGGTTACTCTGTCCACTTTGTTTTGATCATTTTTGTACATGATACTAACTTTGTGTAAAGAATGTATATGTTTAATAAAAAAAAAATTTGGGCCTAACTATTTATACTATTTTATATGTATTTTTATTACGTATATTTTATGATTATATGAGTAGAAAGCAGCTATTACACTAACCAGACCTTTTTTTTTTTTTTTTTTTTTACCTCTATGAGGTACACATAAATTACATAATATTAAGCTGTACACATAAAATTGCAAAATTATAAAATATTATTTGCAGAAAACTCACTCCATCAAGTGATCGTAAATTTGTTTTTTCTTCAGTTGTACTCCTTTTTTTTGCTTAAAACCCTGAATTCTGCTCTTTTTTCTTAGTAACAAAAAAGGCTCAGGCTAAATTAAGGATTCGAGAGAGGTAGGTGGAGTAAAGAAATATTTGAAATGTTTTGTTATGATGAAAGAGTTGATAAATGTGAAGAATGTGTAAGATAATTAAACAGAAGAGAAGGTTAAAGGATTGAGGTAGTTGTGGAGGATTTTTTTTGGAGACAAGTGACTAGGTCAAAAAAGAAACAAGCTAGAAAATTTCGGATGTAAAGTTGAAAGCAAATTCCCAAGAAGCTAGCCCGCCCACCCCCGTACCATAAAAAAAGAAGAAAAAAAATTCACAGGAGGCCTGACGCAACACAATTCGGTTTCTACACTATTTCCTCATAGCAATTTACCAACCAAGCAGGGGCTAGTTCCTATTGGTGTCCGAGTTACGTAAACTAGTTCACACAACACAATATGCAACATTATCAATATACCCTACTGTTCTCAATAAAATACAAATGCACCCTGTAAAACCTCCAATATATACCCCAAATGTTTACAAAACTTACAAATACACCCTACAGTTTGTTTACAAAAATTACAAATGTAACATGTATGGTACACAGAAATTACATAATATTTTAAAGAGTAAACAGACTTTCTCTTTTTCTCCCACCCAAGGTTTGGCCTAATGACACTTTTTCACCCAAAAAGTTTTAAAATACAACTTTATTATCCATAATATATTTTCATTAGTAAATTTTGTTGTTAAAAAGGGTAAGATGGTCAAAAGTGCGTTATAAGTCCCCGACAAAGTGACTAGGTCATGAGTCGACCAGTCTAATTGGTTAGAAAAATTAGTTGTCTTTCAATCTCCAATCTTAGTTACATTTCACTGTGGCCGATAGTTTTTTTAAATTTTGCACTTTTAATATCAAAACATGCACATGCACGTTCACATTCTTCCATTGCCTTCGTATAAGCCAGGGAGCTAATTTTGTCAAAAAATTTAATTTATGCTAATAACATATTTGACTAAAAATAGTATTTTGTTAATTATAAATAATTAATTAAGTATATATTTATTAGAAAAAAAGTATATGAAAATGGAAATTAATTTGATCAGATTGAAGAGCCGAATCAAGATATAAAATTAATTAAACGAGTAAATCACGTTTGAGATATATATTTGGCCGAACGACTTACACATACCCAAGGTTTGTCGTAACGACAAATTGGCACCTAAAAAGTTTAGAAACGATAAACAAGTACCTTCCGTCATGTGCTGTTAATGATTTTCGTTTGCTAATAGTGAAAAGACTAGAATGCCTTGATAGTTTGACATTTTAGTTTTTTATAAATTTAAAAATTTCTAAAAAACCCCCTAGGTTTGCTAATTTAACTAAACATCCCATTATATAAAAATTTTGTAAAATGACAAAAACACTCCCACCACCCGTAGTGCCAGATTCCGACCACTACCGCGAATCTGGCCGAAAAATTGTGTTATGACACAGACCCGTCGGATCTATCATCTATGTCGTAACACGTCGATTTGGCCTTTTTCGGTGAGATCTGCCACGGATCTGGTCGGAAAATGCCATATCAACGGCCAGATTTGGCCGTCGAGGCCATAAAATGCCATCTTTGGCCATCGTTGACAGACAACGACAGTCACATCTTTGGCCGTCGCTGACGACCAAAGATGGTGTTTTACGGCCTCAACGGCGAGATCGACACGTTACGACAAATCTGTGTCGTAACATCTACTTCGGCATTCCTTAGGTGGTGGCTAATCGCACTCGGGTGGTGGAGGTATTTTTGTCATTTTTTAAAATTTTTATATATTAGGGTGTTTAGTTAAATTAGCAAACCTAGGGGGTTTTTTAAACATTTTTAAATTTATAAAAAACTAAAATGTCAAACTGTCAAAGGTATTCTAGTCTTTTCACTATTAACAAACAGAAATCACTAACAGTACATGACAAAAGGTACTTATTTGTTATTTTTAAACCTTTTAGATACTAATTAATCATTACGATAAACCTTGAATATATGTAAGTTATTCAGCCTATATATTTTAGATCGAAGTTTTGAAGAGTAGGAAAGAGGTAGAAATTGTGAATTTATTTTATTTTATTACTTTATTTTTTTGGCAGCTGTCAAGCTATCATTAATGAAGTAATTGGAGTTGTCAACTTCATAGATCATATGAGCACATTTTTGTTTCTTTATCAAGTCACACGCCCCCAACATATAATATTTCATTAATGAATTAATAATTATGGAGGCACTTGACTGACACGTGTTCAATATTTCAATTGAAACACAATGTGCATACGGTCAAGTTTTTTGCCCGTTCAATTTACAAAGTTTGTTAGGGTGAAATCATTTTTTAATTATATATAGTTTTACATTATGATTTTATTGTGCTGTGTCATTTTTTAGTCAAAATGTCTAATGTTTTTAAATGATGTTCTATATATTGTTTTAAATAATTTGTCATTTCTTTTAAGCGTAGTTCAATCATAATTGGAAGGGTTTACAGTTATCTAAATTCAACATATAATATATCAAATTAAAGCACTATCTGATTAGTTTCTAATGATTTAAACCACTCATCAATTGAAATTTGATTAAACAAGTTATAACTAATTTACTGCTGAATGTTCAGTAAAATCGAGAAATAGGAAAAACTGAAATATGTGTGATGATAAAATGAATGGTTCGGCAATGAGTTTACAGTTATCCAAATTCATCGTATAATATATTAAATTAAAGCATTGTCTGTCTTGTTTCCAAATATTCAAACTGCTCATTAATTAGAATTTTGTTGAGCAAGTTATGAAAAATTTACTACTGATTGTTCAGTGAAAACAGAGAAACAGAAAAAACCAAAATGTGTATGATGATAAAATGAATGGTTCGACAGTAGGTTTATAATTATCCAAATTTAGCGTATAATATATCAAATTAAATACTCTTTTGTCTCATTTCCACATATTCAAACTTCTCATCAATTAGATTTTTTTTTTATTCAGTAAGTTATGACTACTTTACTACTGACTGTTTAGTAGAAACCGAGAAACAGGGGAAACTAAAATGCGTGTGATGATAAAATGAATGGTTCGACAATGAGTTTATAGTTATCCAAATTTAGCGTATAAGATGTCAAATTAAAGAGTTGTTTGTCTAGTTCCCAAATATTCAAACCGCTCATTAATTTAGTTTTTTTTTTTTTTTTTTTAGCGAATTATGACCAATTTACTATTAACTGTTCAGTGGAAACAAGGGAAACTGAAATGTGTATGATGATAAAAATTAAACATTGCTGAGCATATTTTTTGAACAAGCGAAAGTAATTTAAATGGTGGATTTTTTAAAGATAATAACAGTGTTCAGAATATTACAATGGTTATGAATAATACAAATTAATCGGCATATTACAATGGTTTGACAAATTTTTGAATAGGCAATAGTAATTTAAATAAACATATTATTTCAATTAAACATTGTTAAGCATATTTTTTACATTGGCAAAAGTAATTTAAATGACAGATTTTTTAAAGATAATAACAATGATTCCATTTTTTTTTTTTTAAGATAATAATAATGGTTCCACAACTTACAAATGGTTTACTAAAGCTACATGATTCGGCATAAAACATTATCTAATATTTGTGAAACAAATAAAATTGGGTATATTCAACAACAACTTCTTTTCACGATATATGTATGTAACATAAAAAAATATCAATAAAAAGAGAGAACAAATATAATTAAAGCTACATATCAATATTTTGTTTTCCTTTTTCATCACTAAAATTGAATTCATTTTTATGACACAAATCCTCGCCTGTTCATCCTGAAATGGTCGAATGATACCAATCCTCGCAGGTCATCATCACTTGATTTTCTGAAACATATGAAAATGAAGATGGAAAATATGGAGACAATAATTAAAGGACAATTCCACTGAAAAACAAAAAAAAATTCTAAACTAAACAAAGAAATAAATTTAAATATTATGCAACAACATCAGAAAACTATTAAAAAAAAACAAAAAACAAAACCAACTACAATTAAATATCAAACATCAATTGATATTTGTGAAACAAATGAAAATCACTCTCCTTCGTTGAAAGCATCAGATATAACAAATATAATTAAAACTATATATCAATATTTGTTTTTCTCTTTCATCATTAAAATTGAATTCGTTTTATAGCACAAATCCTCCTCTGTTCATCCTGAAATGATTGAATGATATCAATCCTCGCAGGTCATCATCAGTTGATTTCTCTAGATAGATGAAAAAGAAAATGGAAAAGATGGAAAATCGATGATGTGGCTATGTCCTTCTTTGTATTTCTCTTATAAGTATATTATACCCAAAAGGTAGGGTTTGCAGAAAACTCACCTCATCAATTGACCTTAAAAATTTTGTTTCCTTAGCCGTAATATGAAAAAGACTAATTAGTATACCAAAAAATTTCAAATGTATATAATGCTTGTTAGGGTAATTTTCAATCATATAAAGATTTTTAATTTTAAAAACATTAAATTTGGGATTTACAAAGAGATTAGGTGGGACTTAAATAACACCACTGCCGCCTAAATCCAATATATTTCTATTTTAAATTACTTAAAAATAAAAACAAAAAGACAAACAATACAACAAATATTTATCTAAAATACTTCCATCAGAAGATGTACAATTCAGAAGATGTTACAATTGTTATCACCAGAAGATGTACAATTCAGCACACCAAGCAACTTCGTGTGAATTGGCCTTTTGGGTGTTTCTTGTAAGTTATGCTCTGGGGAAGAAGAAGCCATTGACTGTAAATCCTCCATCCACACAAATAGTCTGTCCACTTATGTACGAGGCTGCAGGTAGGCTAAGGAACGCCACCAAAGATGACACCTCCTTTGGCTCCCCGATTCGTCCCATCGGAGTTCGCCATTTTACTTCCTCCAATAATTTCTCATCATTCAGAAGCTGCAAGAAGAATAAATTTCAAAACCATCTAGTCCTGTTCAAACAATTAACGATGATGTTCATAAGCATACAAAGTTCTTGCTCTTACAGGTTCAGCTAGGGGAGTTCTGATAAACCAAGGCGCCACAGAATTGGTCCTTATATTGTCTTTTGCCCATTCACAAGCCAAATTTTTGGCAAGCTGATTCATGGCTCCTGCAGATAATCAGTATAAATTATTACATCCATTTATAGAAGCTAGCAGTATGAATAATCAAATTATTGACATACCTTTTGTAGCAGCATATATGGATCCTACACTTACTGATACTACACCACAAACCGAAGACATGAAAATAATACTTGCTGATCCTGAAGCTTTCAGAAGAGGATGTGCAAGTTGAGACAAGTGGTAAGCGGACTCCAAATTGGTGGTCATGAGAAAAGAAAAGTCTTCAGCCTTGTACTCCTCAGTGGGTTTGGTCCTATTTGTCCCAGCATTGTTTATCTACAGAGGCACAATTAATTCAATAACTTTAATATAATTTTGAGACTTGAGTAAAACAAAATGGATTGTGATATACATACAAGGATGTTGAGTTTGCCGTAAAACAGAGAGGAGACTTGCTTCATTAACTTCTCTCTTTCAGGTCGAGATGATACATCACAGACTGAACCACTGACTTTGAAGCCTTTCTTTTCCCATTCACGTAAGCATTCCTTAAGCTCTGCTTCATTCCTGGAGCATGTATGGACGATGGCACCTAGCTCTGCAAATTCCTCCACAACAGCATGCCTGATTACAATAGAAACAGAATGATCATTACCATGAATCAGATTATTTTCACTTGGAGTCTAAATTAATCCAAAACAGATTATGCTTTTGAGCATATAATTCTGTAAAGTTGGATGGATGTGTACTCATCATGTTTTGATTAACATGATTACTCTATTTTTGCATGCATTGGCCTCAAGATCTGAAGTATAAATTAACGGCTAACTTTCTGCAGGGGCGTTATCGCATTTTTTAACTGTCATAGCCATGTTCTTTTGAGAAACATGATGTCAACTGAACTACCTATAATAACAAACCTTAATGAAAGTTCAACAACACAGAATAAGAGGCAAAGAGAAGAAAATTAAAAGAGACAAGGGAATATATATATATAAGGACCCGAGCCCTTTGGTTCCACCCGTGACGAGTGCAGTCATTCCCTGAAGACTCCATCTGTTGCACCCACCGCAATTATTTGCCTGAGTCATTCTCTCTAGCTTGCATTGCTATATTTCGAATGGTTTCGGAGGATTACTTATATAATATCCACAATCAATTCAGCAGTCAGCCAGAGCCACTGATTAGTGGCAGAATATGAAAATCCCAGTGAAAAAATTAAGCGTGGAAAATTACTGCAATTGAAGATAAATGAGAAAGCTAAAATGTGTGGCTATCTTTCAATAAAAGAAGATATGTCTGTCGTCATTTATCATGAAAACGATATCTCATATATACCACTTATGTGGCTGATAGAAATTCATAGCTTTTTAATACTCCCAAAACTGGGGCTGAAAAAAAAAAAAACCAGAAACCAAACCAAACCGAGAAACTTCGGTTTCGGTTTCAAAAAATGGCTAAACCGGTTTTCCGGTTCGATTTACGGTTTATATCATTTTTTAAACCGGTTTTCCTATAATCCTATTAATATAATAATATTATTTTAATTTTTAAAAATCCTTATTATCTAAAATCCTAAATACCTAAATCTACAATTAGTTTGAAATCCTAACTTCACACTCGTGAGTCGACAATACTCCTCCTCTCCTCCTCTCAAACTCGCCGGCCGCCGCTGCCCTCTCCACTTTCCATGGTCTCCAAGACTCCAGTCACTTCCCTGTTGATTTCGCTCCCAAGTCCTCCTTCTTCTTCTTCTTCTTCTTCTTCTTCATTACTCGTCTCTCCTCCTCCCGTCCTCTCCTCTCAAACTCGTCGGCCGCCGCTGCCCTCTCCACTCTCCAAGACTCTAGTCACTGCCGCTTCCCTCTCCAGTCTCCAACAACTGAAGATTTTGGTGGTTAGGTCAGTAGGAATAGGATTCTATATAGTCTCAATTATGTTTCTCAGGTTTTCTTACCTTTGACTTTCATTCTTAAATAGGGAAGGAGAAAGAGAAATGATGCTTCACCAAATGATGAATTGACAGACCTTGAGCACGGTGATGCAGTACTGGTAAAGAGTTTTTTGGCTATTTGTTACTCATGTGTCTACTTCAATGCTTGATGTAGGAGATGGCTAGCTCGGGCAATCCTTTAACAACTGTAATGATTAGTTGATTGCAGATAAGATAAATGTAAACTTGGATTGTAAATTGCCTTTGACAATTTATCATCATGTTCCTATGGGTTCTGCATGTAGGAAAAACTCTTGCAATCTTATTGATGGATATATCTATTCGTTAATGTCAGATAAAATGGAAGTAAATTTGAATGTTAGTATCTGCTATCTGGTCTTTGGTTATTTGTGTTCTGCCATGAATTTTTCCTTTAATGAGGTTCTTTATCATTCTGTTTTAGGTTATATATCTATCTAGTTGTTAGCTTGTTATGTGGCATAGGTGTAGGACATTTGAATAGCCAATTTTTTTGGGGGTAAACAACTTGATGAATGCCTAGAACTTCTAAGTATGGTATTCAAATAGATGGCGTTAGGAGTAGTTGGTATAAATATCAGCCCGATGTTGCTGATAAATCGTCTACGTTGCTCATGAATTTGTGAAAACCATTTACAAGAAACAAATTGTTTCCTTTTTCTCTGGGAAATGATATATTTTTTTATCTTACTTGTAAGTGGCTGATTCCTGGTGTTTATTGTTGGAAGTAGAATTTAGTCATTGAGAATGTGGAAATTAGATAATCAAAAGCACACCACTAAAATGCTGTTACATCATAAATTTCTGCAGCTTAGCCCTTCTTGCTGATACTGTAATGCTTATAATGGTATAACCTACAACTAACCGCAAACTATAGCATTTTCCTTGAAAATACTGTGCAAAACAGATCACATTTATTTACTATGATTAATTGGGCCACTGCATTTTCTATTTATTGTCTTTATTGCTTTCTAAAAATGTAGCTTCTTTGCATCAAACTGCAACAAGAACATTGGGAAAATGTATCAAGTGTTAGCCAAAAATCTCGATTCTGTCTCATAAGCTACACTAAAATAGCTAAGAAAGCCATTTTTGCTTGAAGTTTCGTCTCATTTGCCTTTGTGTATTCATTTGTGTGTGTGAGAGAGCAAAAGTTAGGAGTTTCTGACTTGTGATTCTTAAAAAAATAATGTGCTACTGTCTGGAGCAGGTGCTTGGAACAGATGCTGGGGGCACAAAAGAAGGAATATAAACTAATTTCATATCTCCTCCCCATGCTTCACGATTATTTTTTCATTATAATGTTGCTAGGATATCATTTAATAATTGTTGCAATCAATCCTTTTGCATATTCTATTATGATATTTGACCTTAATACATAATACCAATCCATTTAAATTATTAGTTTTTGAAAGGTAATAGAGAAAGTAAATGTAAGTTTTGCATTCCTCTTGCAGGTGATTCCGTGATTACACTTGGCCAATTAAAGAATGCTTAAGCCTTAAAGTGGAGGGGAGATGCCAGTTTACAACTTTCACTTGTTATTTCTTAATCACTTTTGTACTTAGCCATTAAAATTTAAAGAAACAGTTTATATTTTATGATAATGTAATTGGTGATTATTAGTTATTATGCGTGAATGAGAAGAATTCAGCAGCATTAATTAGTGATTAATTGGTCAAATTGTTGTGGATGTTTAGGTTCTTGAAATTTTGTCATCCAAAAATAGGAAATTTTTTTATCATAACATATCAAAAAAAGGCAAAAAAAAAATTTATTAATAAAACCAGTTTGCAAACCGGTTAACCGGATTGCAATCTAAAAATCTGGATCGGTTTGCAAACCGATTTATGCCAAAATCCGGACCGGTTTCGGTTTGCAATATGGCTTGAACCGAAAAAACGATTCAGTTACAAAAGCACATATCTGGTTTGGTTAACCGGTTTTTTGCAGCCCTACCCAAAACTTGGTACCAGAATTAAGAACTAGAGAAATTTAAATACATTATTCTTTGTTCACAGATTAACCACCAGGTGGCCAATTACCTCATACATATAGTAGTTCAATTATTGATTTGCCCGACAATTCAAGGCTATATTTAATATAACAACGTACAATAGAGATGTCAACACACCCAAGCAACTTCTTGGGAAATTGCTTTTTTATCTGTTTCTTATTCGTTATGTCGGGGGGAAGGAGAAGCCATTGACCGTCATTCCTCCATCAACACAAATAGTTTGGCCAGTTATGTATGAGGCCGCAGGTAGGCAGAGGAATGCAACTAAAGAAGACACCTCTTTTGGCTCCCCGGTGCGTCCCATTGGAGCTCTAGAATTTACTTCCTTCAAATATTCCTCATTACTCAGATACTGTCAGCAAACAAAGAGAATCAATGTCAAACTAAATTATTCTACCGCTAGTTTCTTGTCAGATCGAATAATGTTGAGGATGATGCCATCTCTAAATTGTTAGAGGAATTCTTACAGGTTCAGTTAGAGGAGTTCTAATAAACCAAGGCGCCACAGAATTAGTCCTTATGTTGTCTCTTGCCCATTCACATGCTAAATTTTTCGCAAGTTGATTCATGGCTCCTGCAAATAATTTAACAATATGATCCTGTGTCAATAGATCCACTCATTCTTGTATTATAGTATACTGAATGTTACTAAGTAGTAAACTACATGCCTTTTGTAACTGCATAGATGGATCCAAAGTTTACTGATACCACACCAGCAACCGAAGACATTAAGATAATACTTCCTGACCCTGAAGCTTTCAGAAGAGGATGTGCTAGTTGGGATAAGTGATAAACAGACTCCAAATTGGTAGCCATGATGAATGAGAAATCTTCAGCATTGTACTCTTGAGTCGGCTTGTATATACTTGTCCCAACATTGTTTATCTACAGTCGCAGAATTAATATTATCAAACTGAATAAATCAAGTGAAAAGCACACAGCATACATTCTACATATTTTAGAAAGCAGAATGGATGGTGGCATACATACAAGGATGTCAAGTTTGCCATTAAACAGAGAAGAGACTTCTTTCATTAGAGTCTCTCGTTCTGAACGAGATGACACATCACAAACTGAACCACTGACTTTAAAACCTTTAGTTTCCCAACCACGTATGCATTCCTTAAGCTCATCTTCATTTCTAGCACATGTATGCACAGTGGCACCTAGCTCTGCAAATTCCTCCACAATAGCTTGTCTGACAGCAATACAAAATGAAAAAACAAATGAATCTCTAATCTGAGCTCTCTTAAGATTTTAAAGATTTTACAATACATGTATTTTAGTGAGTAGTCTGAAGGTTAGTTAAAGAAACACAGTGATCATTGGCTCATAGAGAAGGTTCTCTTGATATATAATTTATTTCTACAACTTAATTTCAATCTCAGAGTGTAAATCCTATCTACAAATTACAAATACAAAAGTAAGGTGAAGAGAAGAAAATTGAAAGAGAGAAAGAGTAAGAACCCGAGTCCTTTAGTTCCACCAGTGACAAGTGCAGTCATGCCCTGAAGAGTCCATCTATTGCGCATGCCCAAGCTCCCTCCCTCGGCCATATTTTTCTCTAAGTGTGAGCTCTTCTTGGGAATCGTTTGGAAAGCGATGTTATCTATATTGATGTTTATATCACTGGTTCGTTTGGAAAGTGATGTGCTGCCAGCCTCAGCCATACTTATCTCTAAGTGTGAGCTCTTCTTGGGAATCGAGATGTTATCTGTCGCTGGTTGGTTAATTATTGGTTCGTTGGGAAAGTGACGTTATCTATATTGATGATTATATCATCGGTGAAAACGAGACCGAAATTCCTTAGTCTATCAACTCCACGATGTAGAACAAATATAATTTTTAATATTCTTTTTAATGTTCGGTATTTAGGTCTAGGGTCCACAACAAATATGATTATGATATAATAATAAAGTGAGTTGGGTAAAACTCACCGTAAAAAATTAGCTCAATGAAAGATAATAATGTAATACCATTTTTAGTCATTTTAATAATAAATCTAACTTATAAACTATATTTTATTAAACGTATTAATTACTTATAAATATTTTAATCAAACACGTAACTGTTTTAATTTTAAATGTTTATAAACTTAGATTGATTTATAAAAATTAACTTTATAAGTTAATTTTTATAAACTCAGACAAATATTACCAAGGATTCATTGGCCCACATATATTTAAGTTGTCATCAAAACCTAAGCTCACTTGACACCAACAGCTGGGCTGCAAGCTGGGTTCACAACTACAGGCCACAGATAGACACCCTATTTTAACTTTGTTTCAAATATATTAATGGTTAGTTTTCGATTGTGATTTTGTGTTAAAAATCTTAATTTGAAATAAAAAATTTATTTAAAAAAGAGATGAAAAAATAAAAATGAAAGGAAATGTATAACTTTTTATTAAACCTGTGGAGTCTGTAGTCTTTTCTTATCCCATCATTTTCACTTCCATTTGGATTAAAATTCTTAAGAAAGATAAGAACAGTTAATTTTTTAAACATGCCTGGGAGATTGTAGGGGATGATATTTTTGGAGCTGTCACGGATTTCTTTGTCCAAGGCCGAATGTTAAAAGAAGTTAATGCCACTATTATTATTCTGGTGCCTAAAATGGAAGTGCCCATGACAGTAGGTGATTGTAGACCCATCTCTTGCTGAAATGTCCTTTATGAATGCATTTCAAAAATTCTGGCTAATAGGATTATGGGATGCTTGGGAGATATTGTGGATGATACTCAATCAGCTTTTGTGCCCGGGAGAAAGATCAATGACAATGTGCAGGTGGTATAACAAGAGCTTTATGTAAGAGTACCTCTGTTTGTGTAAACTGGTGGGATGAGATGGGTTCTGGTGGTTTGCTCCTAGTAGTCTCTGCTATGTCCGTTGGAGGGTGGGAAATCATGCTGTTTGGTTTTTGGCAGTCGCTAGAGGGGGAGCTTGGCCTTGATAAATGATAAGCAGTTTAGTTTAGTTTTGTGTATATGTATCCAGACCTTTACATTTTTTCTCTTATGGTGTGGGAGATTTGCACATTTACGTAGGTAGCTTTGGGTTTCTCTCCACTCTTGGTTGTCTGGGCAGCAAGTTGGAAAAGCTGCTGGTCTATGTTTCCTCTCCTATGTGTATCATTGGATTGCATGTTCCAAGTGCAGATTTTGAAGAATCTGCACTTGGAACATCTGAAGCTGCAGATTTCCTAACCACGGGACAAATTGTTGCCACGGTATATCCAATCATTTTGTCACCGAAAAATAATAGGAGAACAAATTGTTGTTGCCTCTTTGGGTTTTTTTTTTTTTTTTTCATTTTTGTCCTTAGTTGCATTTGTTTGATCCTTAGTTTCATGCTATATTTTAATTCGATCTTTTATTTTAGTTAGTATTTTTAAAAAGTCAATAGATATCAATTTACTTATTACTCGTTTGTGATACCAACTCAAATTGTTGTAGTCTAGATTTTCTCTTTCTATATATAGTTCAAATGTTTGACCAAAATTCAGCTTAAACATAAATTTTTTGTTTTTTGTTTTAATAGAATATTAGTACCTTACAATAACATTTGCCCACCAGAAAAAATTTTCTCGCTCTCCGCCTCTGGTTAGATTGAAGTATATTCTTATGAGGTTTTTCCTTCGTAATTGAGGCTCAATTACTTATTTCTTTAATATATATGAAACCGGCCAAAAAATTTGAAAGCCAGTTTGTACATTAATCTGATTTTAGAAAGCAAACTTTTGCCATATATATTTATTTCATATCTGTGTTCATATGGGTAGTAAAATTGGAACCAACAAAAGTGAATTCATTACTATAGCTCTAATATCAGTTGTCTATTATCATTTAATCACCCCAACTTCTTTGAGGGACCTAAAGTCGTTGAAACAAATGAATGGAAGTAAAATTGTGCCACACAGAGGGATGACCCCAGAGCTGGGTGGTTACCATTTTTATCCGATATCAATTGGCTACCTGTTGCAAACAGAAGGACCAGAAAAGTGAATTTTCTTTAAAGTTTCTGGTTTCAATTGGTGACCATTTCATTCAAAGGTTAGTCAGATCTCGATAAAGTTCAGTGCTTGGTTGTTTTTTCGTCTTGGTTTTCAATTCAATTAACTTTTTAGTGCAAATTTTCGTATCATCAAGTATTTGTTGCTTTCAATTTGGGAAATCTGCAGCTTCAGATGTTGTTGTGATTATATTAATTATTTCATTGGTATATTCTTATGGGTGGGCTTCAACGGTGATTTTGTTTTTCTTGGGCCTTCTTGTCCTGGTTGGACTACTTTGTGTTGGGCCCCTGGCCTGTTGTGTGTATAACTCTTTTGAGCCTTAGTCTTTTGTTAAGGTCGAGACTGGTCCTTGCATTTCTTTGTTCAGGATTGTAAATCCTTGTTTTTCTTGGCTTTCTTTTGCTGTAAACTTGTCTGACTAAGGTTTGTAGTCTGGAAGTCAGTCCCCTTCTCTAGGTTGTACGTTTTATTCTTTTATAAAATTACCAGGTTTACAGAAAAAAGAAAAACTATATTTTTGCATGATAACCAACAAAGATTCTGATATTGAAGTTTAACCATGACTCTCGTTTATTTTGTGTGAACCAGGTGAGGATTCAAAGCCAACCTTGCATGCAAAATGCTAACATTTTTCATCTTTTCACAATCTTTAACAGCTAGATTTCCCATTCAATTTTGTTGCTTCTGATAAGCAATATGCATGCTTCACCAGAGTACTGATTTTCTCCAATTATAAAATGCATCAGCTACCTTTGCCCACAAACTTAATGACTGCCAGGCTAGCGATCTTACAGTACGTAGGAAATTGCTTAATTACAATTTCTATTAAAAAGGTTCATAATCCCTGAAATCAATTGTTTCCATAGAGTTCACCGTGGGCCGAATCAACAACTTCATGCTCTGAACAACCCTAAGTGCAGTGGATTTATAGTTATATAGACAGAAGATGGCCATCCAGGAAGCAATTTAAGATACAAATGAGTAATGAATTTGGTTTGAGGAGAAGACTCGAAAGTCCATTGGTCCTTTTATAATTATTTTTCCTTCGTGTGAATGAGAAGACTAAAGTTGGGAATCAGTCATCATTTTTCCTTCATTGTCATTTTTTTAAGTGGCAGGGATTGAAGTTAAGCAAAAGAGAAGGCCAAAATTGGGAATCACTCATTAGATTCAGATCATGTTGATGATAAAGGCAAGGGACTTCTGAGAACGATTGCTTATAGGTTCAAGAATCAGACGTCAACGGGCTCATAACTTGAAGACCAATCGCTTTTATCTTTATTCTCTATTCAAACAATATCAGCTACCCTTCAATTTCACAATACAATTAATTTGAGAATTTGAGTGCTTAATGGTGTAATATATGGAGTAATTAAACTCATTCACAGTTCTAGTCCCCCACTGTTGCCAAAAGGTTTTCATGATATATATATTTTTGTACGAAAGTTTCTTATTATAGAGTATATACATGCATATATATACATATAAGTTTGCTAAATTTTACAATATAATCAACAAATCTTCTTTTTTATGATCAGAACCAGACTCCACGAACCATTTGAATGGTGCCATCTCTCTTTTTATCTGAGAGTTTTCGTGGAGGTACTTCTGCCCTTATTTAAAGTAAAATTGTTTTACTAGGACTAGCGTAGCATTTAATTTGTGATACCGTGTATGCATATTAGAAACAAGCGCCAAGTCTCCACCAATGGAATTTGTTCAAACTTTAACTCCTCGTGACATAATCAGCTACATTTACACTGGCGATTCTTGCTGCATGCTCCATCTCCATACCACTGCTCTTCTGGTAAACCCGATCAAACGCATCCTTGATAGCTATGGCATTTTTATACACTACAAATATTGGAACAAAAGCCCATGCAATGAAAACAATATATCCGTTCGAGTGTGGGATGACAGAGATTAATGCCGCTGAAGCAAGAGAACCTGATATGGAGCCTATTGCACTGCAGACTTGAGAGAGAGTACTATGATATTGAAGTTTAAACTTCAAATCAGCAGCAAATACAAAGTAGTGGATGATTGCGGCCACCAGAAAAATCCACATATTTATTGGATGCGTTTCAAACACTGAGTTAGTGGTGCCAAGAACATGTAGTTGTAAAACGGTAACAAGCAACGGAATGAGAACACCGAAGACACCATAGTTTGGGATTGACGACACGATATTTTGCACACTACAAAACCATAAAAATAATAAATAAAAATGATTAAATGAATTTGCTTCTTATAATATATTAACTTATTAAGTATGATTATGTTCTTAGTGAAAGTAAACCTTACTAGATAGTTCTTGCATTGTTCTGTATATAATTGTTATGCCTGCAAAGGATTAACAGATTTGCCTCAAACAAATGTATAAAATCTCGCAAACATCATCATTCTTGTAAATTTACTGGAACGTTTTCGGAGCAATTCACAAAAAAAAAAAAAAAAAAGTTTTCCGCCAAGAAGGAGAAGATTGAAGATGATGTTGAGAAATGTGGTTGTTCGTCAAAATTATATAAATTTAAAATTTTTAATGCCACATACAAACAAGAGTGATGTTATTTAAACCACTTCAACAAGAATGATGATATTTTCCGCCAAGGAGGAGAAGATTGAAGAGTGATCTCCTGGAAAATCCAATCAAAAGCACCCTTAATACTTTTACATAATTCTCTAAATATATTCTGCTTTATTCTTAATACCCTTTTTTAAAATCCTTTGTAAATATACTATACTCAAAAGGTACGGTATAATATTTGCAGAAAACTCACTCCATCAGTTGACCGTAAAAATTTTGTATCTTCAGCTGTACTCCTTTTTTTGCTTAAAACCCTAAATTCTGCTCTTTTTTTCTCAGGAACAAAAAAAGTGTCAGGCTAAATTAAGGATTGGAGAGAGGTGGAGTAAAGAAATATTTGAAATGTGTTGTTCTGATGAAAGAGTTGAGGTGCAAAAGAGAGATGAGGCGGAAGATAATTAAACAGAAGAGAAGGGTAAAGGATTTGAGGGAGTCGGTGTGGCAAGGAAATTGAAGGAGCCGTGGAGGGGTTCTTATAGCGGGTTTAGATGAGGCAAGGGTGAATTTAGAGGAAGCTTCAGATAGTAGTACTGTAGTAGGCTATGATAAAGAGGAAAAGTGCTTAAAACAGCGAGACGATGAAAGAAGATAGAACAGATGCCTATGTATTTGGGAATTGAGAAGAGGCTACACGTGTGGGAGGGAAAGGGATCCAATTCCAATTGAATGAACGCACACGAGAGGTAGGAGTAGGATGGAGTGAGGAGGGTGCACAGGTATCCGGTGGAACTCTAATCTGGCTCCGTGCTGGCAGTCTTTGATTCACTGCTAATAATCAACTACCAATCACCCCTGAGCCTGCGTAATCAAATGATCCTTCTATCACAAATTGAAAACGAATTCTAACATACTAAAATAGTATTTTGTTAATTAAATATATTTTTAATAAAAAAAGTATATTTCACGTGAGGTGAAAAGAGGAGACCAACGACTTGTTAGAATACGATTGATGTCGTGCTCATTGACTAATTCTACTATCAGTTTGTTTTGTTATTTTGGATAAGATTTTAGAGATAGTATTAGATAATTAAATAGGGTAATTATTGTGAGATAAAATTTAAAAATTAACAAAAAAATCTCCTTAGATTTGCTAATTTAACTAAACACCTTAATATATAAAATAACAAAAACACTCCCACCCACCCACAGTGCCAAATTCTGATCGTTTGTACGTCATTGTGATAGATTTCGACTACACCGACGGTGATTACCGGAATCTGGCAACTATGGATTAGTGGGCGTATTTTTGTTAATTTTTAAACTTTTTTTCTATGGGTGTTTAATTAAATTAATAAACTTAAGAGGGCTAAAAGTAATTGAATAAAATATAATAGTATTTCCTAAATAATAAAACAAACAGTTATTTTGAGAATATGATTGGGAATAAGGTATGAAATAATAAACCAAATGGACCCTATAATATGATTATTGATTGATATGTGCTCGCGTTTGTGTAGTTATGTTTTAGTCAATCAAGTAATCGCCTGGCCCATGGCGGGTTAGGCCAAATTACGGGTTGGGCCTAACCCGGCCTGCCTCTTTGTTTAAAAGGGTCAACCCAGCCTGGCCTGCCAACCAATATTCTGAAAATCGGATAGGGACTCGACTTGGCCAAAGGCTCGATTTTTGGTTTTCACGATTGGACCGATCGATCGGACCGGTGACGTCAACAAAAAAGAAAAAAACTCTAGATTTTTTATGTAACTAAAAACCATCAAACAAACCTTGCAATAATAATAAACAATAATGCTAGATGTACAAAAAAATCTTACAAAGCTTTATATACAAAGTGATGTGACAAGAAGTGAATAGAAGAGTAAATATGATAAGTTTGACTTTGTCTATTCATTTATTGTCACATCACTTTGTATATAAATCTTTATAAGATTTCTTTGTATATCTAATATTACTCAATAATAAAAACATCAAAGTTTGATAGTTAATGTTTACAAATTCAATCCTCAAGTCTAAAGTTTTAAACATCATCAAAAGTATTGCAAAGTAATATCAAATATGAATCCACCAATCAACAAACAAACAAAATTACAAAACATCAAAATACCAATCCACCAACCAACATCCAAAATTACATAATATCAATCCATTCCACCAACCAAAGCACCATCCATCAGCAGCAGCAACAAGTGAAAGGTGAAAATTTAACCCAACCACAAACAAATTCAGCAGCAACAGCAAGTGAAAAGTGAAAAGTGAAAACTCATCCCAACCATAACCAAATTCAGCAGCAACAGCAAGTGAAAAGTGAAAACTCAACGCAACCATAACCAAATTCAGCAACAGCTCACGGTAATTAATGGACTCTTAATTTGATGAATATTTTATATTTTACATCGTATCTTCTTGATCTAAAAATTCCCCCTTTCAGGTACTCTATTACTGTAATGACCATCAATTTTTAATTTCCCACGTGAAATTACTTTTTAGAGTTTAGAAATTTGGCAACCATCAATTTCTAATTTCCCACGTGAAATTACTTTTTTAGAGTTTAGAAATTCAATTGACAAATGACAGATTCACGCTAAGATTCTGAATGTGAATGTGACTGTGACTGTGCATGCTTTCATATTAAAAGTACAAAATTAAAAAAAATTAATTAATTAAAAAGATTCTCCTTGGAAACGCTTTCTGTCTAATCATACCCGCCACAATACAACAAAGGATAAAAATGACGTGGGTCATACGAACGCAGCGGAAGAATGTGAATGTGCATGTGCCTCCCCCTTGACCATTAGTCCAACACCTAATTGGCCCGAACCCACATTACTGTCTTGCAGACTCCCATCTGTTGAGGCCGCCACGCCTACTCCCCTCAGCCATTTTCTATATATGTTTTCGATATGTTTAATTATATGAATCCTATTGCTTATATTGCTTGCAGTACTTAGCTTTGGCTATTGTGGACTCATATTTATAAGCTAAAGGCTCGCTCATGCTATCAAATAAATTAAACAAATGCAGATAATTTCCTTCACCAATTGATACGATACTATTAATCTATCCAATATTATTATTATTATTTGGGAGGTTTTCCTCGACATACAATCAG
The DNA here is from genome assembly GCA_026225825.1 of Pistacia integerrima. Lineage (NCBI taxonomy): Eukaryota > Viridiplantae > Streptophyta > Magnoliopsida > Sapindales > Anacardiaceae > Pistacia > Pistacia integerrima. The sequence continues at coordinate 27,503,459 of CM047746.1, forward strand.
AGTACAGTTTTAGAAATTGCTCATAGTTTGGATTTGCGACATATTTCTTTACTCACAACAAAAGATGATTTTATTTTTATTTTAATGTTATTAATTTAAGAATCACAAGTTTATCACTCATCTGAACGCAAAAGGTTCTTCATTGGAAAGGAGAAGCCATTGACTGTAAATCCTCCATCAACACAAATGGTCTGGCCAGTTATGTAAGAGGCTGCAGGCAAGCATAAGAATGCTACCAAGGAAGACACTTCTTTGGGTTCCCTAGTGCGTCCCATAGTTCGACACTTCAATTCCTCCAAGAATTTCTCATTGCCCGGATGCTGCAACCCCAACCAAAAGGGAATTCATTAATTTCATACAATCTCCAATAATCAGGAATTAATATGTGAAATATTAGTAGTTCTTACAGGTTCAGTAAGGGGAGTTCTGATGTACCAAGGTGCCACGAATTGGTTCTTATTTTGTTTTTTGCCCACTCACATGCCAAATTCTTAGCAAGTTGATTCATGGCTCCTGCCCCTATCAAACTTCATCAATCTTAAATCCATTACTCAATACTTAACCATTTATTATAATACTAATTAAAATTAATTACCTAATAGTGATATATTTAATTAAAGTACGAAGAAAAATGAAAAAGAAAAGCGAGTGGACATAATATGAGAATCGCGAAGGTAAGTAGGAAGCATCATAAAGAGAAATAGTATTTACGTGAGGGAGGGAATGAGATCCAATTCCAATTGAATGAAATGAAAGCACACAAGAGGTAGGTGTAGGAATATGATGGAATGAGGAGGGTGCACAGGTATCCGGTGGAACTCTTAATCTGGGCTCTGTGCTGGTGCTGGCAGTTTTTGATTTACAACTAATAATCAACTACTGAGCCTGCATAATCAAATGATCCTTCTTTATTACTCCACTTTAATTTGAAAAGGTATTTGACTAAAAATAGTATTTTGTTAATATAAACTATTAATTAAAAATAACTAACTAAGGATAATGGAAAGTTTCAAATTAGTTCAAAATGGGCCAAAGCAACATAATTAGATAATGCACCCAGCTAATCGTTTCTAAAAATTCTCAATTACTTTTCGCTAAATGTGGAAATAAAAGAAAAGGAAGAGAGGCCCCACTATGTAAAGCCCTACTAAAAGTTTGAAAACTACGGGCGTTGACTTGATTACTTGGATTAGCATTATAGAATTGACAATCCAAAGTCAAGAATCAATCAAGTTTAATAATTTGTTATTAGCATAAATTAAAGTCGAAGAATCAATAAACTTTAGTTAATTCCGTGGCTTATACCAATGAATGTGAATGTGCATGTGCCTCTTTATTAGGCCGAACAACATGCACCCATTCATAATTTATCATAAAGATAATTTAATAGTTAAAGACTTTAATATCCCCTATGTTTTTTTTATCCTGTTTTTTAATTTCCTTTTTCTCTTCTCTCTTTGCATCTAATCTTTTTTACGCCTCTTCTCTCTCTTATCCTTCTTCTTCATCTCTCGCTTCTCTTTCTTTCCTTTTTTTTCTCTGTCTTTTTCCTCCTCCTCTTCTCTTTTTTCCTTTTCTTCTCCCTCTTTTCCCTTTGGTCGCTAGGCAAGAATCCGTCTTTTCCTCTTTAGTTTTTTAATTTTTAATTTTTTTTTCAAATTTTTATAATTTTTTACAGTTTGGGTTGGAAGTGTTTGAAATTTGTGGCGGTGGTGATGGTTGTATTTGGTGGTTCTGGTGGCGAGTTTGGAGCTGGTGGAGGTCTCGACCGAAACAAGAACAATTTCATTTTTCTTTTTTATAGGTTTCGGCAATGGGTTTTGGGGTTTGATTTTTTTTTTTTTCTTGCGTGATTGTTTAGTTGAGATGTAAGATGAGTTTGATTATTAAGTTGAGATGGAGAATGAATTTTGAATGTGGTGTGAAGATGGGGATGAATTTCAATTGTGTTTATATTTATGGGAGGTGATTTTTTTTGGCGAATCTGGATGAATTTGGATTAGAGTTTGACTTAATGGGAGTAATAGTTTATGCAAATCTTGGTTGAATGAAAGACTGCAGTAGTCATTCATTGTAAAAGAGCTGCGATTCCGATTTGACCGCACTGCTCCTTCATTTGCAACTTTAACTTCATGTACAGTCTTGTTTGTAAGATTTTTGTGAAATCTGTTTTGGAAGACTTCTTTACATTTTGTTGCCTGATTAAGTTTAACTTTTTTATTAATTGAAGTTGTTTGTTGCCTGATTAAGTTTAACTTTTTTATTAATTGAAGTTGTTTTAATAACAGTGGATTTATGGATTAATTTAAAAATAATGACGAATATTAAAGATTACTTTTTGGTGGACAATTATCATATTATCGACTGCAAATAAATCCTACTTTGAATCATCACATGGTTACAACAAACGCCCAATAAATCCTGTACCCTTTTCCAAAACAACAAAAACCTAAGCTCACTTGACTCCAACAACTGGGCTGCAAGTTGGGTTCACAACTACAGGCCACAGATAGATAACCTATTTTAACTTTGTTTCAAATATATTAATGGTTAGTTTTCGATTGTGATTTTGTGTTAAAAATCTTAATTTGAAATAAAAAATTTATTTAAAAAAGAGATGAAAAAATAAAAATGAAAGAAAATGTATAACCTTTTATTAAACCAGTGGAGTCTATAGTCTTTTCTTATCCCATCATTTTCACTTCCATTTTGGATTAAAATTCTTAAGAAAGATAAGAACAGTTAATTTTTTTAAACATGCCTGGGAGATTGTAGGGGATAATATTTTTGGAGCTGTCACGGATTTCTTTGTCCAAGGCCGAATGTTAAAAGATGTTAACGCCACTATTATTATTCTGGTGCCTAAAATGGAAGTGCCCATGACAGTAAGTGATTTTAGACCCATCTCTTGCTGTAATGTCCTTTATGAATGCATTTCAAAAATTCTGGCTAATATGATTATGGGATGCTTGGGAGATATTGTGGATGATACTCAATCAGATTTTGTGCCCGGGAGAAAGATCAATGACAATGTGCAGGTGGTATAACAAGAGCTTTATGTAAGAGTGCCTCTGTTTGTGTTAACTGGTGGGATGAGATGGGATCTGGTGGTTGCCTCCTGGTAGTCTCTACTATCTTTGTTGGAGGGTGGGAAATCATGCTGTTTGGTTTTTGGCAGTCGCTAGAGGGGGAGCTTGGCCTTGATAAGCAGTTTAGTTTAGGGGGTGTTTGTCTAAGCTTATAAGCTGGTCAAACTTGCTTATAATCTCTAAAATTAAGCTGACTTGTTTGTTTATAACTTTTTTGAACTTATAAGCAAAAAAAATAAGTTGGGGGGAGATACTTTTTCTTTTTGGCTTATAAGCACTTTGCTTATAAGCTAGTTTGACCAAGTATATTACCATATTATCCTTGTTTAATTTTAAAATTCTATAGTATGCCCTTGTTTAATGTAATACATTTTTTAGTAATTTTACAATAAAATATACTTATAAGCCACATTTTACTAAACACGTCAATTACTTATCAGTCACTTATAAGTACTTTAACCAAACACGTAATTGCTTAAAATTTTAAATGCTTATAAGTTAATTTTTGCTTATAAGTAATTGTTGTTTATAAGCTAATTTTCATAAGCTCAGACAAACACCCCTTAGTTTGGTTTTGTGTATATGTATCCAGACCTTTACTGTTTTCTCTTACGGTGTGGGAGATTTGCACATTTATGTAGGTAGCTTTGGGTTTCTCTCCACTCTTGGTCGTCTGGGCAACAAGTTGGAAAAGCTGCTGGTCTATGTTTCCTCTCCTCTGTGTATCATTGGATTGCGTGTTCCAAGTGCAGATTTTGAAGAATCTTGTTTAACAGGAAGTGTTTGTTGGTTTCTGTGAGTTTGGACCGGCTGCAATTCTGTTTGGAATCACAAGTCGTGTTTTTCTTGGGCAGAAGGTTGGTTTTTAATTGGGAAGCCTTAATGAGGTCCTTGCTGGTTTTTTGTTCTTGGAATCCCAGGACGTTCACCTCCCTGTGCTTTTCTTCTCTACTTGGCCTGCTTCTATGGGCATGGGCATACCTAAAGGATGGATGTTTACACTTGGCTTTAGTGGTGGGCAGGAAAAATGGACTAGCAGCAGGGCTGACACATGGTTCTGTGGGCCTGCCTTGTTTGTTCTCTGGAGGGCTTTGAAGATGGAGCAACAAGGCATTTTCGGCTTGTACTGGTCTCTTCTTCGCAGCCTCATTTAAGTTTTTTATGGTGGGCCTTAACGGTGATTTTGTTTTTCTTGGGTCTTTTTGACCGGGTTGGACTGCCTTGTGTTGGACCGGTGGCCTGCTATGTGCATAGCTCTCGGAGAGCTGACCTTGGGCTCCTTTGTGCAGGACCGGTGGCCTGCTATGTGCATAGCTCTCGGAGAGCTGACCTTGGGCTCCTTTGTGCAGAACTGTAAATTCTTGTTTTTCTTGGTTTTCTTTTGTTGTAACCTTGGGTCTGACTAAAGTTTGCAGTCTAGCTTCTGTAGGTTGTACGTTTTATTCTTTTATACAATTATCGGGTTTACTAAAAAAAGAAAAAAAAAAACCCTTTATTTTGCATGATAACCAGCTAAATTCTTGATATTGAAGTTTAACCATAACTCTCCTTTAATTTGTGTGAACCGGGTGAGGATTCAAAGCCAGCGTTACATGCAAAATAAATTTTCATCTTTTCACAATATTTAACATTACATGCAAAATACGAAAGTTTCTTATTATATATATATAATAGAAAACTTTCGTATAAATTATATATATAATAAAGAGATCTTATAATAAAGTCATAATATAATCAATGAATGTTCTTTTTTATGATCAGAAACTAGACCCCACAAACCCTGTGAACCCACCCCCCGAAACCAAGTATCACACACCCGGCGACACTTAAAGTATCACAAACCGCCGGAACAGCAAAAATAATTAAGGCAGGGTTGCCAATACAAAATTAACCAAAACAGACCAAAACAAAATACAGCAACTGCAGACCAAGAAAAAAAAAAAAAAACCAGAAAACCTTAGTCCACACCAGCAGGGACTGCAACAACTAAAAACACACCGGCCAAGCAAATATCTGCCACGAAAGAGGGGACTGCATCAGCCACAGACCCCATAAGCAGGGATTGCACCAACCATATTAACCAAGGATTGAATATCGATCTTATTTCCAAAAACAAACCAGCCCAGCATAACCCAGCCTACGTCCTGGATCCCTGTAACAGCAGCCACACTCGACTAGGACTAGCATTTAATTTGTAATAGTGATGCAACTATACCTTTATCACCGTGTATGCATATTAGAAACAAGCTCCAAGTCTCCACCAATGGAATTTGTTCAAACTTTATTTGATCGTGAATAATCAGCTACATTTACACTGGCAATCGACGCAATTCTTGCTGCTCCATCCCCATAACACTAATCCTCTGGTAAAACCGATCAAACGCATCCTTGATAGCTACGGCATTTTTATAGACTACAATTAAAGCCCATGCAACGAAAACAATATATCCGTTCGAGTGTGGGATGACAGAGATTAATGCCGCTAAAGCAAGAGAACCTGATATTGAGCCTATTCCATTGCAGACTTGAGAGTGAGTACTCTGATATTGAAGTTTAAACTTCCGATAGCAGTGGATGATTGTGGCCACCAGAAAAATATACATATTTATTGGATGCGTTTCGAACAGTGAGTTAGTGGAGCCTTGTACATGCAGTTGTAAAACGCCAACAAGCAATGGAATGAGAACACCGAAGACACCATAGTTTGGTATTGACGACAGGATATTTTGCACACTACAAACCATACAAATAAAAATGATTAAACGAATATGCTTCTTATGATATAGTAAGTATGATTATGTTCGTAGTGAAAGTAAACCTTACTTGGTAGTTCCTACATTAATCTGTAGATAATTGCTGTGCCTACAAAAGATGAACAGATTTGCATCAAACACATGTATAAAATCTCGCAAACATCAAATATCATCATTCTTGTAAATTTACTCAAAAGGTACGGTATATTATTTGCAGAAAACTCACTCCATCAGTTGACCGTAAAAGTTTTGTGTCTTCAGCTGTACTCGTTTTTCTGCTTAAAACCCTAAATTCTGCTCTTTTTTCTCAGGAACAAAAAAGGCTCAGGCTGAATTAAGGATTGGAGAGAGGTGGAGTAAAGAAATATTTGAAATGTGTTGTTCTGATGAAAGAGTTGAGGTGCAAAAGAGAGATGAGGCGGAAGATAATTAAACAGAAGAGAAGGTTAAAGGATTTGAGGGTGTGGTAAGGAGATTGAAGGAGCCAGTTGTGGAGGGGTTTTATAGGGTTGTAAACAAATTGCTCAAAGCGGAACAAAGGTCCTGTGTGTGAAAAGGTCAAAGGAGAATTAATCAATTAAGGTCCAGAATAGTTTCATTTCTAATCAATGCACAATGGCATGTTTGTAGTTGAGTCATCATCCTAAGTATTATACAGTCAGATTGATATTTATTGCACCTGTAGTTGAGTCATCATCCTAAGTATACAGTCAGATTGAAATATTTTTAATAAAATATTTTTAAAAATATTTCAATTGGATACCATTCCCTCCCTCGCGTCCTCCCACACCGAAAAAATAGGAGTCCATGTGCAGTAGGGATCCCCATTACATAAAACCCACTTGGCCGTACTAAAAGTTAAAAAACAACGGGAGTTGATTTGACAATTTTGGATTAACATTATAGAATTGGTCAATTGACAATCCAATGTTAAGAATGAGTAAACTTTAATAATTTGTTCTTAGCATAAATAAAAATTATGGACAACATTAGTTCCGTGGCTTATACGATTACGAATGCAAGGGAAGAATGTGAATGCATGTTTTGATATTAAAAGTACAAAATTAAAAAAAATTAGGGTAAGATAATTAAAAAGATTCTCCTTAGAAGCGCTATCTTATCGTATCTATCACAATACAACGAAGGATAAAAATGACGTAGCTCATACGATCATCATCGAAGAATGTGAATGTGTCTCCCCATTAGGCCGAACGACATGCACCCAATTTGCCATAAACACAATTTGATATCTTTTGAAAATGATAATTACCCATGTTTTTTTTTTTTTGTCTAAATTTATTAGTAAATTTCATTTAACTAAAGACAATATAATAATTTTATGTCTAATAAAAAAATAAACTTTAATATTTATTATTAATTTTAAATTAATCCATAAATTCTTATTCTTTTTATCCTATTTCTTTATTTCCTTTTTCACTTCTCTCTTTGCATCTAATCTATTTTACGCCTCTTCTCTCTCTTATCCTTCTTCTTTATCTCTTCCCTTCTCTTTCTTCTTCATCTCTCCCCTTCTCTCTTTCCATTTTCTATATATGTTTCTGATATGTTTAATTATATGAATCCTATTGCTTATATTGCTTGCAGAGTTGCAGTACCTAGCTTTGGCCAATTTGGACTCATATTTATAAGCTAAAGGCTCGCTCATGCTATCAAATAAATTAAACAAATGCAGATAATTTCCAGCACCAATTGATACGATACGATTTGATCGCGATACGGTACTATTAATCTGTCCAATATTATAATTATCTAGGAGGCTTTCTCCGACATACAATTAGAGTACAGTTTCAGAAATCGCTCATAGTTTGGATTTGCGACATATTTTTATTTTAATTTAAGAATCACAAGCTGTATCACTCATCTGAACGCAAAAGGTTCTTCATTGGAAAGGAGAAGCCATTGACTGTAAATCCTCCATCAACACAAATGGTCTGGCCAGTTATGTAAGAGGCTGCAGGCAAGCATAAGAATGCTACCAAGGATGACACTTCTTTGGGTTCCCCAGTGCGTCCCATCGGAGTTCGACACTTCAATTCCTCCAAGAATTTCTCATTGCTCAGATGCTGCAACCCCAACCAAAAGGGAATTCATTAATTTCATACAATCTCCAATAATCAGGAATTAATATGTGAAATATCAGTAGTTCTTACAGGTTCAGTAAGGGGAGTTCTGATGTACCAAGGTGCCACAGAATTGGTCCTTATTTTGTCTTTTGCCCACTCACATGCCAAATTCTTAGCAAGTTGATTCATGGCTCCTGCACCAATCAAACTTCATCAATCTTAAATCCATTACTCAATACTTAACCATTTATTATAATACTAATTAAAATTAATTACCTTTGGTACTTGCATATATGGATCCAACATTAACTGATACCACCCCACAAACCGAAGATATGAAAATAATACTACCAGCCCCGGAAGATTTCAAAAGAGGATGCGCAAGTTGGCAAAAGTGATAAGCAGACTCAAAATTTGTAGCCATGATAAATGAGAATTCCTCGGCTTTGTACTCTTCAGTCGGTTTGCATATATTTGTCCCAACATTGTTTATCTGATATCAATAACATACTTGGATAATTAGAAAACCACCAACTTTAAATTATTGAATTTAGAAATTGGAGGGTGACCTACAAGAATGTTAAGTTTGCCATTAAACAGAGATGAGACTTCATTCATTAGCTTCTCTCGTTCTGCTACGCTAGATGATACATCACACACTGTACCAGTGATTTTGAAACCTTTGATTTCCCATTCACTTATGCGTTCATTGAGCTCAGCTTCATTCCTAGAGCATGTATGCACAGACGCCCCTAGCTCTGCCAGTTCCTCCACAACAGCATGCCTGATGAGTGATTGATGACACAATTTTAAATGTTTAATAGTCGAATATTAACAAAAGAAACAGAATGTACATGTTCGTTCTTATTTAGTTTCAACAAATTTTCTCTCCATTTTGTTGACTTATCACATAACTTCCTGGAAATGGACCTATTCTTTAATAAAAATCCACATTTAGAGCTTCTGGGGGGGAAGGTAAAGCTAAAGGCATGTGCAAAGTTACCCGATTCCTTTGGTTCCACCGGTGACTAGAGCGGTCATGCCCTTAAGACTCCATCTGTTGTGCTCGCCACAGCTCACTGCGTCACCCATTCTGTCTTTCTTTTCAAGTATTGCTATTACTTGCACTAGTTTTGGCTGGTTATTTCATCAGAAACCAGCTCTGTTATATAAGAGTTGAGAATGGAAGTCGGCAAATTCATCAGTCCAAAATGGCAACAACAAGTGGTTGAAAAAAGTAGGCGAGGACCTTAAACAATTATAAAGTATTGATAGTGCTTGGAGTGGATGCATTAATTCATACTAAATAACTATTTTATTCACAAAGCTAAACTTAAAAAGTCTGAAAATGATAGTGGAACCAAAATGGCAAAAACTGAGATTTGACAATTCATGATTGGTCTCCAACAGCGGCGTCTTATTTTTTTTTAAATCCTGGATAAGATCTAGATAAGCTGGTTGCAGTTGCAGTTGCACGTCACCCATCACATGGATGACTTCACTCTTCTGTAATGCTGGAGTCTACTACATGCATAGCAATATAGCATCATCATCTTCACCATATTTGATCTGAATCCTCCTGAATATTTAAAGCTTTGTATCTATTTTTACTCAACTCCAGATCTCTCTTCTATTTAATTATTTTTGTTAGTGAGTAGTAACCCATTAAATCTTGATCTCACCTCTTGAAAGAAGAAACCCTTTCACTGTAAATTTTCAATCAACAAAAGCAACACCAGATTTATATTATTTGTCTCTGAACTCTTAATACCAAAAATCTGCTGGCTGTTATTGGGTATGGCAAAGCAAAAACAGGGTAACCCAAAATTTCATGCCGACACATTCACTTGTGAGGAAACGACCCGGTTGCGCAGCGAAAAATAAAATTTTATACAACCGTAGATCGTTCCTTAAAACCCAAAATCAAGGTACAAATTTTATAGTTTAATATCAAGAATCTGCAGAAAGATTAAATCTAAAGTTTAGATTCATACCCACGTTGGAGGCTCCACCAATATTGTCTCTGAACGTATTTGCTACCGATCTAAGTATAAGATCGAACTAAAAAGTCCACACGAAGACAACCACCAAGAACTAAGGAGGGATTTGTTAGATCCTCATTGGCCTTAAGAAATCAAGAAGAAAAACCAAAGAAGAACTTTGATTCTTTGCAAAAGCAAAAGTGGCGTGAGAGAGTGTATTTGGGGCTGCTATATTTTTCTTTTTAATCAAAATGAAATAATGAAAAACCCTTCTCCCTATTTCCAACTAAAACTTGTATTTTATTGTGTTATTTTAGTTGACCTATTCCCATAGAATAGGGTTGAGCTACAACCTAAACACCACATGTTGCCAAACACTCCCTATTAGATATTTATTTAATTCATTATTATCTTTAATTAAAATCAATTAATATATATATTTAATATATATATTAACATTTAACAATAATGATAATTTATTTAAATATATGCTAACATATATTTAAATGTAATTTCACTTATTTAATTTTTCTAACAAATTAAATAAAAAGCTACGACCTCAGCAAATTTAATTGCACTGTGAAATTATCAAAATACCCTTTCGCCTAAAAAGATGAAAATGCCCTTCTTTCTTCCTGAGTCTTAAATTATCTTCTATGTGTGTGACCCATAGGCTCCTCATCATACCGACAGTGTATAGTATCGCGATTAACACCAATTAATTGTCTCACTAATACACAGACCAAGATTGACCCCTAGCAAGGCATCATGGCCACCCGATAGATTCGAGTTGACAAAGTAGCTACCAGTCAAGCGATATGGTTACCGTACAATTCCCGATCATTTCATCATACCTTATCTCGGCGAGGACGAAGGCATAGAAATAGTGTTAACCTCCAGGTTACTCGATATTATGTATTCAGTTTCTAGACCAATGACCTGTATTATAATCCGGATAGAGCAACAACTCAATCCCACTGTGGCCACAGTTTTAGTGTCATTGCCATATACTGAATTGCGCCGTGAGATAACTTCTCCTGTACCCGGGAGTGATGAATCCTTTGTCAATCCACCATAGTCTTGATACACTCTTTGATGCAGCCAATCATCTCTGTATTGACAGCTTTGAATAGAACTGCGTTAGACTAGTGTCAAACAACACCAATCGGTGCACAAGGCGCTCCGATGATCTCAAGTCTAAGGATCACATGCACCACCATTCGTTAGAGGATTTGTTCCATGGACACTGGGGTTACCATCCATATGAAATCCTCTGGTGGGTCAGTCCAGTGAACTTGCTGCGGTATATCTGGCAGGCTATTCGCAAGTGTACGAAATCGCGCAAGTAGTAAAACTCGAGTAAACGAGTGTCGAATCCCAAGGGAACTACCTACCAAGTACCAAACTATTATATTCTATTACTATTTGATTAAACTGAAGTTTAAGGATGATTTTAATGAAAAAAGTAAACAAACTAACCACTAAAAAATTAAGTCTTGAATGAAAGTGAAACTTGTAAACACTTTGAAGTAAAAAATCAATATGACTAAACCTAGGGCATAGATTTCACACCAATTTAATCCTATACATTGACTTTTGTTGTTAACCTAATCGAGTGTATTCTAAAAGCCAAATCCCCTATTATTCCACTAACTCTCTCTCGAGCAATTAGCAAATTAACCCTTAAACAATAACCCAAGATATCTCTAAATTGGAGTTAGGAGCTAAGAGATCATTAAGCTCTATGGAATTTACCGGAGCCTCACAGATCGCGGTAACCTATCTCTAGCGTTCGCTCAATCTATGGTTTTATTACCTAAGACAAATCAGGTTTCATCTCTCGATCTCAACCTAACCCTTACAATCATTCAACCCTCGGGCCCTTGAGAATTGAAAGCATTATGCATAGTAATAAAACTTAGAATCATAAACTCAATAAGGATGAACAACCATTCAAGTCAACATATATTCATAAATCGGGCTACATCTTAGCCCTAGACAAGAAAGTTAGTTCATAATCAAAATAATAAAACCCATCATTCTGATTAATAACATCGATCTAAGAAAAAGATAAACTTCTCTAATCGGTGAACGAGAGCTGTCAGGATCCCGATCTCTCCAATTGGTAGCCGTCCTCTTCTTCTCCCCTCTCAGGTCCCCCTTTAACTTCTTCAAGACTCTCCTTTATATCCTCTTGGGTTCTGGTCGTGCTTAGGAATAATATTAGAAAACTCGGCCCATTCAGATTTGGATTAGGATAATGAATTAACAAAACCCGCAACCCACCGCCGCGGCGGTGAGAATGATCGCCGCGGCGATCGTTCCTTCTATCCAAAGAATCTGTAAACTTCAGAATTAGATGAAGTAATCAACACGAACATTGTAGCTCTTTGAATAAGCTTTCCAACGCCACCAGAATCGTCAAATTCCGACTTCTACAGCTCAAGTTATGATAGAAACATCGAGGCATACTCATGATGAAGAATTTCCAGATTTTCCGTAACATCTTGACGTACCACAACTCCCTCATTTCGACCACCCCGATTCTTGTGCCGTTTGTTCCTGCGTGTCGTGAATCCTATCGATAGCTTTCTTTTCCCTTCAATAACCTGTTTGAGCCTGAAAACACTTAAAGTGCACCCGTGATCCCATAAATGGTATTTATGAAAGAAATAATCCAAATTCCATACTTTAAGCACATTTTTCCATAAATAAACCAATTAAATCACTAACAAAATATCAACATTCAAGCCCTTATCACAACCCCCAACCAGCTTTTTGCTAGTCTCTAGCAAAATAAGCGATAAAATAAGTCTCTAATCTTGACAATAAAACAACCAATTAGAACCTATATCTAAACTATTCTAAACCACTTTCGTAGATTGACACGATTGCATTTAGCATATGCAACAAGCCTTTAAACCCCTAGGCGGCCCTAGTTGGACGAGTTGTAGTCTCGTAAGGGTTTCCAGTGACGACACCCACAAACATCCACACTAAACTTGTCCTAAACTCCAAAAGTAACAAAAACATAAACATAACAAGAACACTCTAAAAGAAAAAATCTTGGATCAATTCATAAAGACATCTCAAAAATTGCATATACACAAAATAAATAGATTAATTAAAAAATCACCTAAAACTCACAGATAATGCAAACATCCATTTCATTTTCGTTATCGACCCTAGAACATCCATACAACCACAAACCATTAGTCTACAAACTCGGATGGTGTTATGCACAACATTCATGAATAAAATTTTGATCTCAGTATTCGGGTTATGACTTATATGTGAATCATGGAATCAAACTCCATAGGCTCACTTTTCAAACCACTCTCCACTAATGTAGAATTTCACATCCCCTGGAATCAATAGGTCTTTGTAAAGGTTGTAACTTTAGGCCAGGGTATGGGTCCAAGGAAAATGATATGAAAAACAAAGTAAGAGACTCAATTTTCCTCATGCAACTCTAAAATCACATCGAACTCCACTTCTTCTCAACTACCAACCAGTGTGTCCACTAATTTACATGCCTCAAACTTGTAAAATTTTTTTTTTTTTTTTTTTTTTTTATATATATAAGGCAAGGGAGATCGTCTAAGGTATAAGTGGCGTTGTTATACCAGAGGTTGCCAATCTTGCTAAGGCGAGTTTTAATGGAGGGTTACGGTTTCCAGTGAAATACCCTTAAACTAGTCAGAATGCCCCTTTTTTTTTTTTTTTTTTCTTTTTTTTTTTTCATAGTAATAACAATAAGAATGCTGAAACATGCACGTCCCCCAATCAATTTCTTCGCACGCATGGGTTGTGATAACCACACTTTCTTAACAAAACTCGTAATAAGCTTGAAGAACAATAAAGTCTCTTAATGATAAAGCGGGTCGGATTGTGTTTTAGGCTCAAAATCAGGATTGGGTAAACATTAAGTTCAAAGAACGAAAAACAAGGCTAAATTATGTTTAAAAATAAAGGCTCAAAGGGTTAACTAGTGATAATGATAAAAAGGGTTGGTTTGAAAGGCTCAATCGATCCAAAAAGCGACCTAAATCATTTCCTAAGTGATGTGAATTCTAGGATTTCGCCTTGAGTGATTATCAAATGAGTTCTAGAATTTGTTGAAATCACAATAAAATTCATGAAAACTTCATACATAACACGTCTCTAAGTAGGTGACTGAACCACTTTCAATCCACAGTTCACTAGGGTCTCAACTCCATGTCATTAATGTTCACACACATCCGTAAGCAAAGGTAAAAAATTAATTTCCTCCATTAGTTCTATGTTATTGCAATTACATTCTTATCATAGACATATGACTTCATCCAAGAGACAAAAACAAATGCTGCTCAATTTAAATTTCTTAAATTCCTACCCCCAACGAATAAAATCAACATTGTCCCCCAATGTTAAGCGTAAGAGCAAAAAGAAAAGCGTTACCACATTCCTCGACAAAATAAAGCCGTCGATCGTATACACCAGTCGTTCTATCAACTCAGAGAAACCGCTTGAATTTTCGCAATTTCTCCGCTTGTTTCTTTAATCTGCGAAATGGGATGGAAGAGGGAATGTGTTAGTGATCAATGGAGTAAGGAAAAGGATTGATTTGAGCCAAAGATTTGTGGAGAGTAAGTGTGAGGAGGATGAGTTCGTAATGTAAAATGAAAGCAAAAGAGGGAAAAGCTGCTTGGTTTTAAACGCAGAATTCTGTTTCATGGTTCGATCGCTGCGGCGATGGTATGCGTCGCCGCGGCGATCGTTGCTATCGTCGCAGCGTTGCTGTAAGTCACGCTCGCTGCAGCGATGAAACTCGTTGCTACGGCGAGCGTGATTTTATCCGATGCAGACCCTCGTTGCTTTAGATCACGCTCTCTGCAGCGATGTATGTTACCGCCGCGGCGATCGTGATTAGTTTTTTGCCTGATCCTTGAGTGCGTTTTGTCAGTCACTTGAAAACCAATCCGAAATCTGCATTAACAAAATAAAAAAAATAAAAAATTTATAACTAAAAAAGAATGCCTTTGAAACAAACAAAATTAAATTAAAATAACATAAAATAAAACTCAAACGGAATCTAAAATTTGGGTTGCCTCCCAAAAAGCGCTTGTTTAAAGTCTTAAGCTCGACTCCTTTTGTCATCAATTTGGATTGAAGAAGAATTGAAACCCTCTCCTGCATTGCCATTCTCAATATAAGGTTTCAATCTTTGCCCGTTGACTTTGAATGTGCCTTTCGTCGGGTGGTGCAGCTCTATTGCCCCATGCGGAAACACTTGATGAATGATAAATGGGCCAGACCATCGTGAGCGCAATTTTCCTGGAAAAAGTCGCAGCCTCGAGTTGAACAATAGCACTTTGTCGCCCTCTTTGAATTCCTTGTTCACAATGTGTTTGTCATGCCACTGCTTAGTCTTTTCTTTGTAAATCCGGGCATTCTCGTAGGCATCATTGCGAAACTCTTCCATCTCATTAAGTTTCAGCAAGCGTTTTGCGCCCGCACTTGTAGATCAAAATTCAGAAATTTTACTGCCCAATACGACCTATGCTCTAACTCCACTGGCAAGTGACAAGCTTTTCCGTAAACCATCCTGTAGGGCGACATTCCTATTGGTGTTTTGAATGCCGTCCTATATGCCCATAGTGCATCATCAAGCTTAGTTGCCCAATCCTTTCGGGATGCGTTCACTGTCTTCTCCGAGTTCGTTTGCTCTCTATTGAAACTTGACTTAGGCCTTGGTTTTGCGGATGATATGGGGTTGCAACTCGATGTGTAACTCCATACTTGCTTAACAGTGATGTGAATAGGCGATTGCAAAAATGAGAGCCACCATCACTGATAATGGCTCTTGGCGTGCCAAACCTTGAAAAGATATTCTTCTTTACGAACTTGATAACGACACGAGCATCGTTTGTTGGCAACGCTGCAGCTTCCACCCACTTCGACACATAATCTACAGCAACCAAAATGAAACGGTTAGAAAACGAAGAAGGAAAAGGTCCCATAAAATCTATCCCCCAAACATCAAACAATTCTACTTCTAGGATATTATTTAAAGGCATAGCATTTCTCCTAGAAATATTCCCAACCCGTTGACACTCGTCACAACTCATCACAAATTGAAATGCATCTTTAAAAAGAGTAGGCCAGAAAAATCCTGATTGAAGAACTTTTGCCGCGGTCTTTGTCGAACCGAAATGACCACCAACTTCCATAGAATGACAGTGACGAATTATATTCGTCACCTCTTCCTCTGGCACACATCGTCTTATCATCTGATCAGCACAATGCTTGTACAAAAATGGATCCTCCCAAAAGTAGTATTTTAAATGCAAAAAATTTCTTTCGTCTCGGGAGTTCATTCCGGGGGAGGGGGCATAACCTTTCTTGCCAAGTAGTTCGCAATGTCCGCAAACCATGGTCCTTCTGAATAGCAAACAAGCGCTCATCGGGAAAGTATTCGTTGATTGGCTTTTCTTCCTCTCGATCTTCTTCATTGGATTCCAATCGGGATAAATGGTCGGCTACTTGATTTTACGTTCCTTTCTTGTCTTTGATCTCCAAGTCGAATTCTGTAGGAGTAATACCCATCGCAATAATCGTGGCTTGGAATCCCGTTTTGCCGGGGAGGTACTTGATGCGGCATGGTCCGTGTACACGATAACCTTGGTACCTAGCAAATAAGAACGAAACTTATCAATAGAAAACACTCTTGCTAAAAAATTCTTTCGGTAGTGGCATAATTCAGTTGAGGGCCCGTTAACGTCTTCCCGGCATAATAAATCACATGCAATACCTTACCTTTTACTTTGTCCTAAAACAGCCCCTAAAGCATAATCGCTCGCATCACACATGAGTTCAAAAGGTAGTTCCCAATCGGGCGCAACAATAATAGGAGCAGAAATTAATTTTTCTTTCAAGCACTTAAATGCATCTAAACACTCTTGATGAAATTAAAAGGAACATCCTTAGCTAATAATTCACAAAGAGGTTTAGAGATTTTAGAAAAAATCTGTATGAATCTTCTATAAAAGCACGCATGCCCAAGGAAGCTTACTGACCTTCTTGAATTTGGAGGTGGTAGTTTCTCAATAACTTCAATCTTCGCTCGATCCACCTCAATGCCGATTTCTTGATATCCGATGACCCAACCACGATCCCATCTCGTACCATGAAATGGCATTTTTCCCAATTGAGCACCAAGTTAGTGTCAACACATCTCTGCAAAACATTTGACAAATTAGTTAAACAATCATCGAAAGAATTTCCAAAAACAGAAAAAATCGTCCCATGAAAACTTCAATGGACTTCTCAACCATATCGGAAAAAAATCGAGATCATGCAACGTTGAAAAGTTGCGGGAGGCGTTACATAGGCCAAAAGGCATTCTTCGATAGGCAAATGTTCCGTATGGGCACGTGAAAGTCGTCTTCTCTTGATCTTCCGGCGCTATTGCAATTTGGTTGTAGCCTGAATATCCATCTAGGAAGCAGTAGAACTCATGGCTCGCTAACCTCTCTAACATTTGATCGATGAATGGCAATGGAAAATGATCTTTACGAGTCGAGAATTCAGCTTGCGATAATCAATACATACTCATCCCTCCGATCGCTTCGTGTCGGGATCAGTCGTGTTGTCATTCGGACCCACTCATTCCTCCCTCCCTTCTTGGCAATACCACCCGAATCGGACTCACCCATGCACTATCTGAAATTGGATAAATTATGCCCGCATCTAAAAGCTTTAACACCTCCTTCTTGACCACTTCTTGCATCGATGGGTTCAATCTTCGTTGTGGTTGGACAGTAGGCTTGAAACTTTCCTCCATTAAGATCTTGTGCGTGCGATTGAAGGACCTGATACCTTTGATATCCGCAATTGTCCATCCAAGGGCCTTCTTGTACCTTCTCAAAATGCGCACAACTTGTCTTCCTCTATAACACTCAAAGAAGCATTAATAATGTGGAAAGAATTTATCCTCTTCTAAAAAATGCATACCTTAAATGAGATGGTAGTTGCTTGAGCTCAAGTGTAGGCGCCTTCATGGTTGGTAGAGTTGGCTGAGACTCCACAGCTCCAATTTCTCTGATCAATTTACCCTCGGGACGACCTAAGGGTGGTAAAGCTCTTAAGTATCTTAGACACTCACTTAACTCTTCACTAACAACCTCATCCTCTTGGTCTCTAGAATTCATCAAGCAATTCTCTAAAGGCAAGATTGGGTAGTTCTCTTCAAAATTCTGCTCCACTACGGTGTCGAGAACATCGATCTTAAAGCATGAATCTAACTCAGACGGACGCTTCATAGAGTTGAATACATCAAATTCCACTTGCTCATCCTCTACCCTTAAGATCAATTTTCCTTGGTGGACATCTATCAATGTTCTCCCCGTGGCCAGAAAAGGTCTCCCTAAAATTAAAGGTATTTCCCTATCTTCCTCCATATCTAGCACTATGAAATCTACGGGAATATCGGTTTATCTACCTTAATCGGGACGTCTTCAACTACCCCCCTAGGATATGTGATCGATCTATCAGCTAATTGGAGAGACACGGTGGTTGGCTTTACTTCCCCCAATCCAAGTTTCCTGTAAATGGAAAACGGCATTAAGTTAATACTAGCCCCTAAATCGCATAGCACTTTATCAAAATAACAACTACCAATAATACAAGGGATAGTGAAACTCCCTGGATCTCGTAGTTTAGGTGGTAGTTTCTTTTGAATCATCGCGCTGCATTCCTCTGTCAGCATGACTTTCTCGTGTTCCTCGAATTTTCTCTTATGCGTGAGGATCTCCTTCAAAAATTTCGCATATTTCACATCTGTTCAAGCATATCAACAAAAGGAATATTAATATGTATCGTGGAACATGTCAATAAACTTACCGAATTGCTTGTCTAGCTTCGATTCTTCAACCGTTGTGGATACGGCAAGGTTGCACGGCTTGAAGAATTATTCTTGCATATGTACGGCGCGATGCTCGATTCATACGCGCGGCGATCGCGAGATATCTCGACAAAATTGGTGCGTGTGCACGCGCGCGTGACCATATTCATCGCCACGGCGATCGCCCTTTTCCTTTTCGACGGACTCCTCGCATTTTCACGCTCGCGGCGTCATCATCTTCGTCGCGGCGATCGTCCTCTTTCTCATCCTTCTGGGTTTGGTTCTAACCTCTCGCTTTTTTCACCTTGCGAATTTTCCAAATTTTTTCCACTCCTCAGGGTGATTGCATGTGCCTGTTCCTTTGGATTTTTCTCCGTATCACTCGGTAAAACCCCTTGGCCTCTTCCTGCCAATATATTATGAATCTGCCCAATTTGAGTCTCTAGGTTCCTTATAGATGCAGATTGGTTTTGAACCAGAACGTCGGTCTTCTCAAACCTCTTGCTTGTCTCCTCAATGAACTTGGTTAATGCAGTTTCCAAGTTTGATTTGTGCTCTTGAGGTTGAAAAACAGGTGTTTGTTTTTGCTCATTGTTATTGCTCCATGAAAAATTAGGGTGTTTCCTCCATGCTGGATTATACGTATTGGAGTACGGATTCCCTTGCCCTCTTTGGAAATTGTTGACGTAGTTGGCTTGTTCATGTTGAGCAAACTGGTTTCCTTCTTGGCAATCGCTTGCGCATGGTTTCTGCACAAAGGTCACATGTTAGAGATGACGATTCAATTGCATTAATTTTCAATACATTACCCAATTGTTTCTGGATGTTCGTAAGTTGAGCAGCCAATGCAGTGTAACTGTCGACTTCGTGCACTCCCGCTGATCTCCTCGCTGAATTTCTTTCTGGGGTCCTCATATAGTTGTTGTTCGCCATTACCTCGATCAGATTGTATGCTTCTTCTGGTGTTTTGGTGTTCAATGCTCCCCCACTTGCGGCATCAATCATGGCTTGAATGTTTGGTAGCAAACCTTGGTAGAACGTTTGCACTTGTGACCAGATCGGTATACCATGATGTGGGCACCTCCGTAGAAGATCCTTAAACCTTTCCCATGCTTCATACAATGACTCTGAATCCTGTTGATAAAAGTTGGTAATCTCACTCCTCAATTTGGCCGACTTGGCAGGTGGAAAGTACTTAGTGAGGAACGCTGAGCCAACTCATTCCATGTCGTGATACTCCCGGATGGCAATGATATCAACCAAGCCTTAGCTTTATCCCGTAGAGAGAATGGGAAAAGCCTTAGTCTGATTGCATCCTCGGATACCCCATTATGCTTGAATGTGTCACACAACTCGAGAAAATTTGCGATATGCGGAGGTTAGGATCATCGTTTGGTAACCCAGGCGAATTGGATTAGTGCTTGAATCATTCCAATAATTCTTGGCTTAATCTCGAAATTGTTCGCTTGAGGGTGGTCTCGATACTTGAATAACAACCATCAATAGTAGGACTAGAATAGTCTTTCAATGCTCTACGAACCACGCTACTCCACCCATTGCATTTTCTCCCAAATTATCCTCATTCTCATTCTCTTGATTTTGCATATTAGGATTGATAACTCCTCTGTTAGCCATTGCTTGTTCAGATTCAGCTTGTCTCTTTTCTCTTCTCAAGCTTGTTTTGCGGTTCTCTCGATCTCAAAATCAAGTGGATTAAGATGACCTCGACCTCTGGAACGTAAACTCTCCAGATTCTAGCTGAAAACCACAAATAAGACAAACAAAAATAACAATTAATCAGTAAATAAAAATAAACAAATCAAACTAGCAGCTAAATATTTCGTATTGATATTGGTAAAATAATAGTTCCCGAACACGGCTCAAAAACTTGCGAGCTATTCGCAAGTGTACGAAATCGCGCAAGTAGTAAAACTCGAGTAAACGAGTGTCGAATCCCAAGGGAACTACCTACCAAGTACCAAACTATTATATTCTATTACTATTTGATTAAACTGAAGTTTAAGGATGATTTTAATGAAAAAGTAAACAAACTAACCACTAAAAATTAAGTACTGAATGAAAGTGAAACTTGTAAACACTTTGAAGTAAAAATCAATATGACTAAACCTAGGGCATAGATTTCACACCAATTTAATCCTATACATTGACTTTTGTTGTTAACCTAATCGAGTGTATTCTAAAAACCAAATCCCCTATTATTCCACTAACTCTCTCTCGAGCAATTAGCAAATTAACCCTTAAACAATAACCCAAGATATCTCTAAATTGGAGTTAGGAGCTAAGAGATCATTAAGCTCTATGGAATTTACCGGAGCCTCACAGATCGCGGTAACCTATCTCTAGCGTTCGCTCAATCTATGGTTTTATTACCTAAGACAAATCAGGTTTCATCTCTCGATCTCAACCTAACCCTTACAATCATTCAACCCTCGGGCCCTTGAGAATTGAAAGCATTATGCATAGTAATAAAACTTAGAATCATAAACTCAATAAGGATGAACAACCATTCAAGTCAACATATATTCATAAATCGGGCTACATCTTAGCCCTAGACAAGAAAGTTAGTTCATAATCAAAATAATAAAACCCATCATTCTGATTAATAACATCGATCTAAGAAAAAGATAAACTTCTCTAATCGGTGAACGAGAGCAGTCAGGATCCCGATCTCTCCAATTGGTAGCCGTCCTCTTCTTCTCCCCTCTCAGTCCCCTTTAACTTCTTCAAGACTCTCCTTTATATCCTCTTGGGTTCTGGTCGTGCTTAGGAATAATATTAGAAAACTCGGCCCATTCAGATTTGGATTAGGATAATGAATTAACAAAACCCGCAACCCACCGCCGCGGCGGTGAGAATGATCGCCGCGGCGATCGTTCCTTCTATCCAAAGAATCTGTAAACTTCAGAATTAGATGAAGTAATCAACACGAACATTGTAGCTCTTTGAATAAGCTTTCCAACGCCACCAGAATCGTCAAATTCCGACTTCTACAGCTCAAGTTATGATAGAAACATCGAGGCATACTCATGATGAAGAATTTCCAGATTTTCCGTAACATCTTCGACGTACCACAACTCCCTCATTTCGACCCCCGATTCTTGTGCCGTTTGTTCCTGCGTGTCGTGAATCCTATCGATAGCTTTCTTTTCCCTTCAATAACCTGTTTGAGCCTGAAAACACTTAAAGTGCACCCGTGATCCCATAAATGGTATTTATGAAAGAAATAATCCAAATTCCATACTTTAAGCACATTTTTCCATAAATAAACCAATTAAATCACTAACAAAATATCAACATTCAAGCCCTTATCAATATCCGCCTACAACAAGCACCCATGTGTTGCACCAAGTTGTCACCAAACAACCTTGACAAGTGACATCAGTCACTGCCTTTCGATAAGATCGTTCAACACTATGATAGCATTTCCGTATTATTTGTGCCCTTACTTCAAAATAATACTGGGGCTACGGACGTTTCTAGAATGGCCACCATATGTGCTCATATGGTTCTCACTATCAAGATTTGAAACACTTGATACTCTCGTCACGGTTCTACCATTCTAAGGACATATATTAATACATATTGCAATAATAATGATTTACGCGATATAGAATAAAATGTCTTTTATTATTGATTAATGAACATTATTACAAAGAGTCAATTCTATAATAATTGATTGGCTCTAGGGCATCTACTCTAACATCACTTGTTGAAACTTCATGGATACCCTTTAGGCCAATTGATTACGCTAGATAATTTTATCTGGGTAAATTTGTTGGAGTTGTCGACTAGTTCAACATTAATGGGTAACGCAGATGCACTCAGGGGTCCCGCTGCTCGGTTTTGGGCTTTTCCATGTATAACCGCTGTAGGATTTCTTTTAAGTTACTAATTCCGTATTGGGTTAGGCTTAGGAATATGAATCCTTGTAAAACTAGGTTTAGTCTCTTAAACCTAGTATATAAACATACTTTTCTCTTGTTATGTGTGTGATAGCAAATCATAGGGCAATTCATTCATTGTAAACGAAAGAGGTGAGACATATTGCAATAATATTAACTTATCTAGACGTAGTCCACATTGGGTGAACCAGGGTAAATCGAGCGTGTTATTTTATTGGTTTACTGTTTGATTTGTTTTACTATTATATTTTGTTCTTGTTGTTGTATCTATTTCGTTCAAAATTTACTTTGATTTCTGACAGATTACAAAAGGGAAATGAAGAGAAAGATGTCCCAAATGAGATATATATCTGGTAAGCCTACATATGTCATCAAATTGAATTATTGGACTTGTATTCTCATCAATACCATTGGGGAAGCGGCCTCAGTTGTTTTCTGGAGGTTCTTGGAAAGAAAATGCCGTGTACCACAAATCCTGTATCACATAAATGCTCTGCCCAGTTATGTAAGAGGCTGCATGCCATTAAAATAGGAGCCAAGTTTTTCCAAGACTAGGGCTAATAATTCTTTGGAAATAATATAAAAAAACAATTCGCTCTGTGAAATGAAACAGCACATGCACATCCAAGCAACTTCCTGGGCTTTTAGCTGTTTCTTATAGTTTTGTTGTGGGGAAGAAGAAGCCATTGACTGTAAATCCACCATCAACACAAATAGTTTGAACGGTTATGTATGAGGCTGCTGGCAGGCAAAGGAATGCTACCAAAGAAGACACCTCCTTGGGCTCCCCGATACGTCGCATCGGAGTTCGGCATTTCACTTCCTCTAAGAATTTCTCATTACTTAAGAGTATACAAGCACACAAGGGAAATTGATATGCAAACAAAATTAACCTAGCTTCTTGTCTCAACAAGGATGAGATGTTAGCTCTAATATATATAGAGTAAGCTTACGTATCTTACCATTTCGGTAAGGGGCGTTCTAACAAACCAAGGTGCCACAGAATTAATCCTTATGTTGTCTTTCGCCCATTCACATGCCAAATTTTTTGCAAGTTGATTCATGGCTCCTGCAAATAATTGAATTATATAAGTACTGTGTCAATAAATTCACTCATGCTTGCATTATAGTATATTGAATGTTATTAAATAGTAAACTACATACCTTTTGTAACTGCATATATAGATCCAACGTTTACTGATACTACTCCACAAACCGAAGACATTAAGATAATACTCGCTGACCCTGCAGCTTTCAAAAGAGGATGTGCAAGTTGGGACAAGTTATAAGCAGACTCCAAATTCGTAGTCATGATAGTGAGAAATCCTCAGCCTTGTACTGTTCAGTCGGCTTGGACATATTAGTCCCAACATTGTTTATCTGGAGTCACATAGTTAAGCATAATATAATCAAGTAATATAGAATTACGTCAGAGACAAAATGTATTTTTTAAAACAGAGAGGGACATACAAGGATGTTAAGTTTGCCACTAAATAGAGAAGAGACTTGTTTTATTAGCTTTTCTCGCTCTGATCGAAATGATAAATCACAGACTGAACCAGTGACTTTGAGACCTTTGACTTCCCATTTGCGTATGCATTCGTTAAGCTCTGACTCATTCCTAGAGCATGTATGCACTGACGCTCCTAACTCTGCTAATTCCTCCACGACAGCATGCCTGACAAGCGATGACAATTTATATATAGATAAAACTTGGTGGTCACATCTCATCACCCCATAACTTCAAACAGAATAATGCAAACTTTAATGGATCAATGATCAAATCTGTAAAGGCTTCTTGTACTTATAGGGCCCGTTTGGATCGAGTTTAAATTTTTTAACAAGTTTAATTTAATAGATTACCGTGTTTGACATTTTTATAAAAAAATTTTACAGAAAAAAAGGATGACAAATAGTGGTCAAAGGGAGGGGGGGCGGGGGTAAATTGCCAGGGAATATTTATACCTCATGGGGGAAATGTTATTAAAACGTTATCGGGTAATCATAATTTATGTCCAATCTTGCCCCTAAACAAGATATTATGCAGACGAAAATATCCTTGGCTTGCTTAATAATTACAAAACACCCAATTTGTAAAATCACAAAAACACCCCCACCACCACGCTGTCGATTCGACCATCAAGCCAGAATCGCCATTACAACTCGAGTGGTCAAATCGGCCGTTTATTCACCGTCGGCCATCGATACGGCCAAAGAGTTGGTTGTTGTTATCAGCGATGGCCAAGAGTTGGCCGTCCGTTAACCGTCAACAATGACCATTTCTTTGGCCGTCGCCGATGCCCGGATCGGCCTATTCGCGCGATCCACCTGCAATTTGATCGAAAAAGGCTAGATCGGTGAATAAACTATCATTTTCAGTCATTTTTAGGCTGTTGTGACAGATTTCGACCACCACTGACGGTGGTTGCCGAAATCTGGCAACTATGGGTGGGGTTGTTTTTGTTAATTTTTAAACTTTTCTTTTTTAGGGGTGTTTAATTAAGTTAATAAACTTAAGGGGTCTAAAAGTAATTAAAAAAATAGAATAGTATTTCCCAAAATAATTAAACAAATAAGTATTCTGGGAATAGGATAAAGAATAAGGTTTCAAATAATAAAACAAACAAGCCCTTAATTATTTATATCTAATAATCATCTAAAGGGTATTTTAGTAAAATGTATTTCAGGACACCTGTTATTACTATCAACCAAACATATTAATTATTAATACATTCCAATTGAACCGAGCATAATAATAATTTAAACCCGATAATCTACAAGGTAATATTTTTTTCCAAGGTAATCTACAAGGACACCTGTTTCTTATAGTTTTGTTGTGGGGAAGAAGAAGCCATTGACTGTAAATCCACCATCAACACAAATAGTTTGAACGGTTATGTATGAGGCTGCTGGCAGGCAAAGGAATGCTACCAAAGAAGACACCTCCTTGGGCTCCCCGATACGTCGCATCGGAGTTCGGCATTTCACTTCCTCTAAGAATTTCTCATTACTTAAGAGTATACAAGCACACAAGGGAAATTGATATGCAAACAAAATTAACCTAGCTTCTTGTCTCAACAAGGATGAGATGTTAGCTCTAATATATATAGAGTAAGCTTACGTATCTTACCATTTCGGTAAGGGGCGTTCTAACAAACCAAGGTGCCACAGAATTAATCCTTATGTTGTCTTTCGCCCATTCACATGCCAAATTTTTTTGCAAGTTGATTCATGGCTCCTGCAAATAATTGAATTATATAAGTACTGTGTCAATAAATTCACTCATGCTTGCATTATAGTATATTGAATGTTATTAAATAGTAAACTACATACCTTTTGTAACTGCATATATAGATCCAACGTTTACTGATACTACTCCACAAACCGAAGACATTAAGATAATACTCGCTGACCCTGCAGCTTTCAAAAGAGGATGTGCAAGTTGGGACAAGTTATAAGCAGACTCCAAATTCGTAGTCATGATAGTGAGAAATCCTCAGCCTTGTACTGTTCAGTCGGCTTGGACATATTAGTCCCAACATTGTTTATCTGGAGTCACATAGTTAAGCATAATATAATCAAGTAATATAGAATTACGTCAGAGACAAAATGTATTTTTAAAACAGAGAGGGACATACAAGGATGTTAAGTTTGCCACTAAATAGAGAAGAGACTTGTTTTATTAGCTTTTCTCGCTCTGATCGAAATGATAAATCACAGACTGAACCAGTGACTTTGAGACCTTTGACTTCCCATTTGCGTATGCATTCGTTAAGCTCTGACTCATTCCTAGAGCATGTATGCACTGACGCTCCTAACTCTGCTAATTCCTCCACGACAGCATGCCTGACAAGCGATGACAATTTATATATAGATAAAACTTGGTGGTCACATCTCATCACCCCATAACTTCAAACAGAATAATGCAAACTTTAATGGATCAATGATCAAATCTGTAAAGGCTTCTTGTACTTATAGGGCCCGTTTGGATCGAGTTTAAATTTTTTAACAAGTTTAATTTAATAGATTACCGTGTTTGACATTTTTATAAAAAAATTTTACAGAAAAAAAGGATGACAAATAGTGGTCAAAGGGAGGGGGGGCGGGGGTAAATTGCCAGGGAATATTTATACCTCATGGGGGAAACATTATTAAAACGTTATCGGGTAATCATAATTTATGTCCAATCTTGCCCCTAAACAGTATATTATGCAGACGAAAATATCCTTGGCTTGCTTAATAATTACAAAACACCCAATTTGTAAAATCACAAAAACACCCCCACCACCACGCTTGTCGATTCCACCATCATCGCAGAATCGCCATTACAACTCGAGTGGTCAAATCGGCCGTTTATTCACCGACGGCCATCGATACGGCCAAAGAGTTGGTGTTGTTGACTGTCAACGATGGCCAAGAGTTGGCCGTCGTTAACCGTCAACAACAGCCATTTCTTTGGCCGTCGCCGATGCCCAGATCTGGCCTATTCTGGCCAGATCCACCACAGATTTGATCGAAAAAGGCTAGATCGGTGAATAAACTATCATTTTCAGTCATTTTTAGGCTGTTGTGACAGATTTCGACCACCATCGCGGTGGTTGCGAAATCGGCAACTATGGGTGGGGTTGTTTTTGTTAATTTTTAAACTTTTCTTTTTTAGGGGTGTTTAATTAAGTTAATAAACTTAAGGGGTCTAAAAGTAATTAAAAAAATAGAATAGTATTTCCCAAAATAATTAAACAAATAAGTATTCTGGGAATAGGATAAAGAATAAGGTTTCAAATAATAAAACAAACAAGCCCTTAATTATTTATATCTAATAATCATCTAAAGGGTATTTTAGTAAAATGTATTTCAGGACACCTGTTATTACTATCAACCAAACATATTAATTATTAATACATTCCAATTGAACCGAGCATAATAATAATTTAAACCCGATAATCTACAAGGTAATATTTTTTTCCAAGGTAATCTACAAGGACACCTGTTTCTTATAGTTTTGTTGTGGGGAAGAAGAAGCCATTGACTGTAAATCCACCATCAACACAAATAGTTTGAACGGTTATGTATGAGGCTGCTGGCAGGCAAAGGAATGCTACCAAAGAAGACACCTCCTTGGGCTCCCCGATACGTCGCATCGGAGTTCGGCATTTCACTTCCTCTAAGAATTTCTCATTACTTAAGAGTATACAAGCACACAAGGGAAATTGATATGCAAACAAAATTAACCTAGCTTCTTGTCTCAACAAGGATGAGATGTTAGCTCTAATATATATAGAGTAAGCTTACGTATCTTACCATTTCGGTAAGGGGCGTTCTAACAAACCAAGGTGCCACAGAATTAATCCTTATGTTGTCTTTCGCCCATTCACATGCCAAATTTTTTGCAAGTTGATTCATGGCTCCTGCAAATAATTGAATTATATAAGTACTGTGTCAATAAATTCACTCATGCTTGCATTATAGTATATTGAATGTTATTAAATAGTAAACTACATACCTTTTGTAACTGCATATATAGATCCAACGTTTACTGATACTACTCCACAAACCGAAGACATTAAGATAATACTCGCTGACCCTGCAGCTTTCAAAAGAGGATGTGCAAGTTGGGACAAGTTATAAGCAGACTCCAAATTCGTAGTCATGATAGTGAGAAATCCTCAGCCTTGTACTGTTCAGTCGGCTTGGACATATTAGTCCCAACATTGTTTATCTGGAGTCACATAGTTAAGCATAATATAATCAAGTAATATAGAATTACGTCAGAGACAAAATGTATTTTTAAAACAGAGAGGGACATACAAGGATGTTAAGTTTGCCACTAAATAGAGAAGAGACTTGTTTTATTAGCTTTTCTCGCTCTGATCGAAATGATAAATCACAGACTGAACCAGTGACTTTGAGACCTTTGACTTCCCATTTGCGTATGCATTCGTTAAGCTCTGACTCATTCCTAGAGCATGTATGCACTGACGCTCCTAACTCTGCTAATTCCTCCACGACAGCATGCCTGACAAGCGATGACAATTTATATATAGATAAAACTTGGTGGTCACATCTCATCACCCCATAACTTCAAACAGAATAATGCAAACTTTAATGGATCAATGATCAAATCTGTAAAGGCTTCTTGTACTTATAGGGCCCGTTTGGATCGAGTTTAAATTTTTTAACAAGTTTAATTTAATAGATTACCGTGTTTGACATTTTTATAAAAAAATTTTACAGAAAAAAAGGATGACAAATAGTGGTCAAAGGGAGGGGGGGCGGGGGTAAATTGCCAGGAATATTTATACCTCATGGGGGGCTGTTATTAAAACGTTATCGGGTAATCATAATTTATGTCCAATCTTGCCCCTAAACAGTATATTATGCAGACGAAAATATCCTTGGCTTGCTTAATAATTACAAAACACCCAATTTGTAAAATCACAAAAACACCCCCACCACCACAGTGTCAGATTCCGACCATCACTGCCAGAATCTGCCATTACAACTCAGAGTGGTCAAATCTGGCCGTTTATTCACCGATCTGGCCATCAGATACGGCCAAAGAGTTGGCTGTTGTTAACTGTCAACGATGGCCAAGAGTTGGCCGTCGTTAACCGTCAACAACAGCCATTTCTTTGGCCGTCGCCGATGCCCAGATCTGGCCTATTCTGGCCAGATCCACCACAGATTTGATCGAAAAAGGCTAGATCGGTGAATAAACTATCATTTTCAGTCATTTTTAGGCTGTTGTGACAGATTTCGACCACCACTGACGGTGGTTGCCGAAATCTGGCAACTATGGGTGGGGTTGTTTTTGTTAATTTTTAAACTTTTCTTTTTTAGGGGTGTTTAATTAAGTTAATAAACTTAAGGGGTCTAAAAGTAATTAAAAAAATAGAATAGTATTTCCCAAAATAATTAAACAAATAAGTATTCTGGGAATAGGATAAAGAATAAGGTTTCAAATAATAAAACAAACAAGCCCTTAATTATTTATATCTAATAATCATCTAAAGGGTATTTTAGTAAAATGTATTTCAGGACACCTGTTATTACTATCAACCAAACATATTAATTATTAATACATTCCAATTGAACCGAGCATAATAATAATTTAAACCCGATAATCTACAAGGTAATATTTTTTTCCAATAATCTAATTACTAAGATAAAAAAACATTATATGATCCGAACGCCCTCATAAAAGAATGTAGAGCATTGAGCGAGAGCATGATTGCATTGCATCTAATTTAAGAGCTATATATGATTTCAACCTAACGACAAAGGACTAAAGTAAAGCATGCAAGAGATCTGACTAATAAGAACCAGCCATGATAGGAACTTACCCGATTCCTTTGGTTCCACCGGTGACAACAGCTGTCATGCCTTCAAGACTTGTGCCCGCCAGTGTTATCTGCAGCTTCAGCCATTCTCCATTTCTTCCCAAGTACTGCTACCGCCTGCACTAGTTTTGACTAGTTAGAAATGGATGTAGACCTTAACCTTTAAATAGTGGTCGATGTTATGCATTTGGTTATAAATACATCTCAGAAATCAATAATGCTTTGCTGTTAAAATTAATAAAAACTTTAAAATTGACCGGTTTTATTTACTCACATAACTGAAGTTACATAGTCAACCTGGAAAATCGTAAACTAGTAATAAAGTTAGATCTCCAATGGCGTGTATCGTATATGTTTAGTTTAATCCCTAGAAAACATCAAAATGAGCTGGTTACAACTTTTATAAGCAGACTCCAAATTCGTAGCCATGATAAATGAGAAATATTCTGCCTTGTACTCTTCAGTCGGCTTGAATATATTAGTCCCAACATTATTTATCTACAGTCGTACAATTAATGAATTCCGTTTAACATAATTAAAGTGAAAAACGAAACGGATTTGGAAAATGGATGATGACAGACATACAAGGATGTTGAGTTTCCCATCAAATAGAGAGGAGATTTTTTTCATTAGCTTCTCTCGTTCTGATGGAGATGATACATCACAAACTGAACCGATGACTTTGAGACCTTTGATTTTCCATTTACAACTGCATTCATTAAGCTCTGCTTCATTCCTAGAACTGATAGTTTTGCATGCAAACGAAAGAGAAAAACTGAAAACGAAAGAGCAAACCAAGTCTGCAAATAATGCTCTGTTTTTGATTCAAAAAACAGGGGTAAAATATATACACGGCAACGTCACTGTTCCACAAAACATTTCAAATTTCAAATTTTAAACTATCACTACCAACTAATACACTTACAAGCAAGAGAGACATTACACTTAACTAAACTTAATACACGTAAACAAGACACTGAACAAATCAAACACAGTGACTAAAAACTGCTCCTGCATGAATTACGGGAGATCAACATGCATAAATTTGCAGTTCAAAAATTCTGCCACCTTTCTGAATTTCCAGCAGGATATCACCCTTCAACACTCCTCCTTGATGTCATTGCTTTGGAAACACCAAGTCTGAACTGAAGATATTCAAACTTGGTTTTGGGCAACGGCTTAGTTAAAATATCCGCGACCTGTTCTTCTCCCCGCCAGTGTATTAACTCAACTTCATGATCTTGCACAGCTTCCCTTACTGCATGGTACTTTATCTTGATATGCTTTGTACGACCATGATTAACTGGATTTTTGGCCATAGAAACTGTAGACAGATTGTCACAGAAAATTACAGTAGGCTGCCTCTGGGTTTGGTTAAGATCATTCAAAATCTTCCTAAGCCAAATGGCTTGGTTCACAGCAGCAGCAGAAATGTATTCTTCTGCTGTTGATTGAGCTACCGTTGCTTGCCTTTTGGACAGCCAACACACAGCACCAGAATTTAAGAAAAATACATACCCGGATGTACTCTTCATGTCATCTATTGATCCGGCCTGATCCAGCTCCGAATATCCCAGTGAAAACTTTGAGTTTCTGAACCACACACCAAGTCCAGGATCACCTTTAATATATCTGAGCACCCTCTTAGCTGCCCTGAAGTGATTTTCACTTGGATTAGTCATGAACCTGGAGAGGAGACTTGTAGCATACATTAAGTCGGGCGCTGGTTCTTTGTTAGATACGGCAAGCAGCCTATTAAGCTTCTGTACAAACTCTCATCCACCCTGACAGCCCCGTCTTCTTTGCTTAATTTCTGAGTAGCAACCAGAGGTGTATTGACTGGCTTGCATTTATCCATGCCAAACCGTTTAAGAACCTCCACAGCATACCTCCTCTGATTGACAAATATCCCACTTGGAGTTTGATTAATTTCCACACCTAGGAAGTAAGACATTATACCGAGATCTGTCATTTCAAATTCACAATTCATTGCTTCCTTAAATTCATCCACTTTACTCGGACTACTGCCGGTGATGAGAAGATCATCAACATACAATGAAACAATGATCAGATCACCCTCCACGTTTCTTACATATAATGTATGTTCAGTGGGACTTCTCAAGTAACCCAAGTTACTCAAATATTCATTGATCCTGCTGTACCAGGCTCTAGGAGCCTGTTTTAAGCCATACAAGGCCTTCCTCAAAAGATACACTTTATTCTCCTGACCTTGAAGCTGGTACCCCTCCGGTTGCTCAACATAAATCTCTTCCTTGAGCCATCCATTTAAAAACGCAGACTTGACGTCCAGTTGGAATATTTTCCAACCGAATTGAGCCGCAAGAGCAAATAATAGCCTGATTGTGTCAAGCCTTGCTACCGGTGCGAATGTATCATGAAAATCAATTCCATATCTTTGAGCAAATCCCTTGACTACCAACCTTGCTTTGTGCTTATGTACTGAACCATCAAGATTATATTTCTTCTTGAAAATCCACTTAACTTGAATCACATTTCTATCCCTTGGTCTGTCCACAAGCTTCCAGGTCTGATTTTTTTCTATCATTGTTAACTCCTCCTGCATAGCAGCTCTCCAAGCTTCAGACTTTGCTGCTTCAGAGAAGTTAGTTGGTTCAAGAGTGGCCAAATTACACCTCTCATAAACCTCAGCCAATGAACGAGTGCCTTTAACCGGGAGCTCTTCTTCTTCAGTTTCACTTGCTTCTTCTTCAGTAGCTTCATCACCAACCACATCAATCTGCCGTGGACTATCTTCTTTATCAACTTTGTTCTCTTCCCAATTCCAAACTCCTTTCTCATCAACTTTTATATCTCTAGTGACATGAATCTTTTTAGTTTCTGGATTATACACTCTATAAGCCTTGGAATTATTGCTATACCCAATGAAAATGCCTATAGTTGCTTTGTCATCCAGCTTCTTCCTCTTGGCTGTTGGAACCAATACATAACAGGTGCTGCCAAAGACCCTTAAATGATCCACAGCAGGTTTGATCCCATACCAAGCTTCATAAGGAGTTTGGTTGATCAAGGATTTTGTGGGAAGCCTATTCAGCAAATAAACCGCAGTGTTTACAGCTTCTGCCCAAAAACTTTTCGGCAGTTTCTTCTCAGCCAACATGCATCTTCCCATCTCCACAACGGTTCTATTCCTTCTCTCACTTACTCCATTCTGCTGTGGAGTATAAGGACTGCTGAATTGATGCTTGATTCCTGCCTCTATGCAGATTGTTTCAAACTCTTTTGATGTGTACTCACTCCCATTGTCACTCCTCACCATTTTGATACTCAAACCAGTTTGGTTTTCAACCAACTGCTTAAACCTTCCAAAAACTCCAGCTAATTCGTTTTTTTGCTTCAAGAAATACACCCAACACATTCTAGTTTTATCATCAATGAACAATACAAAGTAACAACTCCCATTCAAGGAAGGTGTTTGCATAGGGCCACATACGTCTGTGTGAATGAGTTGAAGTTTTTCTGGAGCTCTCCAAGCTTGGTTCACGGGAAAGGATGGTCTACTTAGCTTGCCAAGATGACATGCATGACACATGGTATTTACTTCATCAATTTCGGGCAGGTTTAGAACCATCCTTTTGGTTTGAGCTTGCTTGAGACCATGATAGTGATAATGGCCAAAACGCTTGTGCCATATTTCAGACTCATCTAGCTTAGCACTATGAGCTCTGAATTCTGAATTTTTCCAGTCAATGGGAAAGCTTTTTCCCATCATTCTAACTCTCATGAGTTCACTACCCTCACTATCTAGTATCTTACAAGATTGATCCTGAAAAAGTAGGACATATTTTCTCTCTAGCATTTGTCCTACACTAAGTAAACTTTGATTTAATTCAGGAACAAAAAGCACATCAGAAATCAGCTTAGTACCTGATTGTGTTTGCATGACCCACGTCACCTCTTCCTTTAACATCCACAAATTCTCCATTCCCTATCTTGACTTTGGATTGAAAAGCCATGTCTAGGCTGGTGAAACTTTGCAAGTTTGGAGTCATATGACTTGTGCATCCACTATCAATCAACCAGGCTTCATTGCATGATGAGGTAGACCAGCAGGATGCCACAAATAACTGCTCAGCTTCCTGCCCTTGCTGCAAATCTTCAACCATCTGAGCTTGCTGCTGAGAGGATTCCCTTTATTTTTGCAAACTCTCTCTATATGGCCGAATTGTTTGCGTGGGCTCTACATTCAATTCTGATGCGAACCAACACCGTTTTTCTGAGTGTCCCTTCTTCTTGCAGTGGGAACACGGTGGATACTCTTTTATCCCACCATGTTTATTCCACTGAGCATTAACTTTCTCTTTCCCTTTCTTATCTCCTGCATTTCTTTTATTTCCAGCATGCACAAACTTTCCCTTGTGTGTTGCAACCATAGCACCTTCACCTGCGTCTTCCAACCTTAAAAGCCTCCTTTGTTCTTGAGCTTGTAAAGAATGGACCAGCTCGATTAGAGTTATTTGAGTCGTCTTTAGAATCCTCAAGAGAGGAGATTTTAGCTTCAAACCTTTCAGGTAGGCTTACTAACACTTTCTCCACAATTCTTCTATCCGTCAATTCCACCCCAAGTAATCTAATTTTATTAACTACACTCATTAATCTATCAACGTACTCCCTTACCTTCTCAGTTTCTTGCATTTTCAACAACTCAAATTCTCTTCTCGATTCAACACCCTGCATGCCCCTTGTTGTATCACTACCCGTATACTCTTCTCTCAACTTATCCCATGCTTCTTTTGGTGTTTCATACGCCATGATCCTTGTGAATACAAGGTCGATCCTCTTTGCATGAATATGAGAGAGCTCTCGGTGCTTTGAGACCTCTTCTTCATGCATTCTCGATTTGATTCGGGGTGGGATCTGGTCCCAAGGGAGGCTTGATTCGGCTTCTTCTTCCACGAACCGCCACACACTCGCCCACGAAGGAATGCCTTCATCTTGACTTGCCCACATGTGGTATTGATCGCCATTAAAGCTGGAGGTGTGAAAGAGGCGGAGGTTGTGCCATTGAAACCGAAAAAAAATTTTGAGTTTTTTTTTACGAAGAGAGTGACGAAACTGGGGTTGAAAGTAAGAAGAAGGAAGATTAATTATCAGGCTCTCTAAGATCAATTAAGGCTCTGATACCAATTGATAGTTTTGCATGCAAACGAAAGAGAAAAAGCGAAAACGAAAGAGCAAACCAAGTCGCAAATAATGCTGCTTTTTGATTCAAAAAACAGGGGGTAAAATATATACACGGCAACGTCACTGTTCCACAAAACATTTCAAATTTCAAATTTTAAACTATCACTACCAACTAATACACTTACAAGCAAGAGAGACATTACACTTAACTAAACTTAATACACGTAAACAAGACACTGAACAAATCAAACACAGTGACTAAAAAGCTCGCATGAATTACGGGAGATCAACAGGCGTAAATTTGCAGTTCAAAAATTCTGCCACCTTTCTGAATTTCCAGCAGGATATCACCCTTCAACAAGAACATGTATGCACAGACGCCTCTAACTCTGCCAATTCCTCCACAACAGCGAGCCTGATGAGTGATGACAACATATA
>CM047746.1:27539214-27610252 GCA_026225825.1 Pistacia integerrima
GAATATGAGAGTATTACGAGGTAAAATTTAAAAATTTATAGAAAAAACCCCCTAAGTTTGCTAATTTCATAAATACCCCAACATGAACATTGACAAAAATACCCCCACCACCTACGGATGCGTAGCCTGCCACCAGCCAAATCGGCCAGGAAAATCGCGTTACGACACGAGCCGATCGGATACGTGTGCAGTAGCGTCGTTATTGCCTTTTCCGGCCGGATCCACCACGAATCCGCCAGGAAAAAGCGATCTATGGCTCGCCGTGGCGATCGGCGTAGAAAAAGGTCAAAACATAAATAAGACATTCTTGGTTTTGCTATTTTTTGTGCAACTTGATCATGGCGCCAAGAATCCGTGCTTGGTATCGAGTGGTCTCTCTCTTTCTTGATATTTCACCATGGAGATTTGAGCATGTTTGGTATACGAGCCGAGCTGCTGCGAGAGAGTTGGAAGAAGGGCATTGTGCTTGGGCGGCACGAAGAAGGAAGCACATGGAGGTTGAGAAGGGTTGAGTTGCAGTGGAATCGAGAAGGCATCGTCCAAAGTTTTTCTTTAATTTGGAGAAACCAAAATAATGGACGGGCGTCCCATTAGGAATGGACGCCCGTCCAAACATTTTTTTTTTTTTTTTTTAAGTATGGATGGGCGTCCATTAGGAATGGGACGCCGATCACGTGCAAGGGACGCCCGTCCATAATTTATGGACGGCCGTCCCCCAAAGTTTTACAAACTTTTTAATTTTATTTTAATAGGGACGGGCGTCCATATTATATGTACGCCTGTCCCTCAAATATGGACGCCTGTCCCTCAAATATGGACGCCTGTCCATATAATATGGACGGGCGTCCATGTGAGTGAACGGCCGTCCAAATTTGATGGACGACCGTCCACTAGAAAAAAATTGTAAACAAATGGAAAGACGCATTACACGTAGGTCGGTACAGAAATTTGGTACTAATATTTCGGTGTCCGTAGTGTTATTGCTGATATTTAATTAAAGTACAAAGAAAAAGGAAAAGGAAACTAGGAAAGTGGGTGGACAAAAGCATTTGAGAATTGAGAAGACTGAAGAGATACGTTGCTAGGTGAAAGGCTAGTCGGCTAGACGTGTGGGGAGGAGGGGGATGGAGTGAGGAGGATCCACACGTATCCGGTGGAACTCTTAATCTGGGCTCTCTGCTGGCAGTCTTTGATTCACGACTAATAATCAAATACCAATCACCCCTGAACCTGCATAATCAAATGATCCTTCTTTATTACTCCACTTTAAGATCATAAATTGAAAACGAATTCAACAAATTTGACTAAAATTAGTATTTTGTTAATTAAATATATTTTTAATAGAAAAAGTATATGAAAATGGAAATCTATTTGATCAGATTGAAGAGCCGAAACAAGATATAAAATTAATTAAATGAGTAAATCACGTTTGAGATAGATATTTTTTTATCAAAGTTTTGGAGAGTAGGAAGGAGGTAAAAATTGTGAATTTGTTTTATTTTTCTCTCATTATGAGAAGGGGCAAAAATTTTTGTCCTCGAGATTGAGGCGTACAACTGAATTGCAAGGCGCAAGCTTAATAAGGATGAATCCTCTTCGGATTAGTCTTTCTTTGATCTTAGATGATTGTATATTGTATTTATCTTAATTATCATGTATTTATCTTTTATAGGATAATCTCAACTGCATATATTTTGTTATAGGACTTTCCTATTGTAAATACACTTTATATAATGAAACAGATTGCCTCAATATTCCTTGAGGATTTCAGTCACATATACACGGGTCTTTGAACCTCTTTAAAGCCTTTGTGCGGAACTGAATAGATTTTTATCAGAACAAAATATCAATCGCAAATTTCAATTTCAAATATAATAAGGAACTAGGAATGTTACTACATACAAATAATAAAGCTAATAATAATCTTCCTAAAATAAGATAAAGGATGTGATAAATAAATAAAAATATAAATTATAATATATGAAGCCTAAACAGTAATTGAAGCTTCGGGGTATAAATGGAAAGTGGAGGGCTGTTGTGTGTCTTAAACCATACGTAACGTATAGTCGAAAGTAATTTAGTTAGAATGTTAAGGAAAAATACAATAAAGTGACTGAAACATAAAAAAATAAAAAATGAAATAAAATAATAATAATAATAATAATAATAATAATCATTTAGTTAGAATGTTAAGGAATAATACAATAAAGTGAATGAAACATTAAAAAAAAAAAAAAAAAGAGACA
The DNA here is from genome assembly GCA_026225825.1 of Pistacia integerrima. Taxonomy (NCBI): domain Eukaryota; kingdom Viridiplantae; phylum Streptophyta; class Magnoliopsida; order Sapindales; family Anacardiaceae; genus Pistacia; species Pistacia integerrima. Next base: position 27,541,461 of record CM047746.1, read on the forward strand.
TCCATTTTGATGATAATGAATTGATGATATTAAATTCAAAGGCGGTCCATGTTAGGTCTTAACCATATAATCAACTACCTTTCAATTATTGACGGTTCGCTGTAGATTTTGAGTATATGTATTACTTAAGATGTCTTAAATTCGAATTTTCACTACTCTTAATAAGGGTTAGTCATGGGAGGTTTCTGGTTGCTTCCATTTATCGTTTTTTCTGTTAGTTCACTCACACTTCGCCTGCAATTTCTAAGGTAAGGATTCGACATGCATGCATCTGTAGCCAATTAATTTTATTTCAGTTCGGTTTGCTTGCGATTGATTTGCTGTGATTATAGTTGTAATTATAATATTAATTGGATTTCATAGATGGAAATATTATCATTAGTTCTATTATTTTTATGTAGTAACATTCCCAATCCCTTATTATATTTGAAATTGAAATTTGGGATTGATGATTTCTTCTGATTTTATTTTGCAATGTTGTGTTGTTTGAGGTCAACCAAATTCCTAAAATTGAAAAATAAAAAGCTGGCCTCTCACCATCACACAGAGCGAATACAAATCGAGCAGGAAACCAAAGAAAAAGGCGGCCACAGAGCCCACCATGTTGTCGTTCGTCCACCAATTGGGATTTGAAACCGAAAATTACAATCCTAAGCGACAAATCTAAAACTTTTATTTGCTCTTTGTTTCTCTCGATCTCTGTATCTGTATCTATCCAACAAATTACCGTGTCGGTACAAAGAGGAAAGGAAACGATTGGTTTGGTCAAGATATTATTGCTGTGTACTGCACTATTAAAGATTTTGTAATCGTGAAAAATATCTTTAAATTAATAAGTATACCAAAAATCTCAAATGCATCTAATGTTTGTTAGGGTAATTTTCAAAAATATAAAGATTTTTAATTTTAAAAATATTAAACTTGGGGTTGTTAAAGATTAAAGAGTTTAGGCGAGGGCTTAAATAACACCACTCTCACCTAAATTCAATATATTTTTATTTTAAATTACTTCAAAATAAAAACAAAAAGACAAATACAACAAAATTTATATATATAGTTTAGTTTTCCATTGTATATCTTGGTATTGCATTTTAATTGTCCCATTTAAAATATATATAATATGTGTTGAAGCTTGATTTTGATATCAGCGACTCGTATGTGTAAAGTGTTAAGTTGTTCTTAGAAATTACACGTGAATGATTACAATAATCAAATGCAAAGACTGTATAATAAAAGAGAGATGACTTTTAAAGTGGTTCGGATGCTTAAAACAAATCATACGTCCACTGTTCTTTTATATATGAGAGATAACAAGAGGTTACGTATAACGAACAGTGAGTAGAAATACAATAATTGATTATTCAGATAGAATATCAAGTCAGTTTTTTTTTTCGTAGGTCATCTTTGGTTTGAAAATAAAGATTACAATCAGAATGTGGGTTTAGTATAGAATCCCGAAAATGAGAGGGGGAGTTCTCTATTTATAGAAGAGTAATTCAAGGTAATGATTACAAATCTGCAAGTGGGTAAGTGCCTTGCAAGTCATTCCTTACCTCCCATTGACTGATAACTTAGGAAATATCATTAAATTACATGGGGTTTGGATAGGTGTGCGGCTCTCATTTACTCATAGACAGAACCTGGATCTGTCAAGTTGGTGACAACAATATTCTTTATATCTTGGAGCAACGTGACAACTCCTAGACGACATAAAACCTTCCTGAACTCTGATTGATGTAAACTTACGTCAGCCCTGATTTTTTAGACATAACAATATGAGATGATATGAATTTAAAGATGGAAAAGTAACTTGCCCGCCCTGACCCGACCCGGCCCGCATTGTTTATCTACAGAGGCACAAGTAATTCAACCACTTTAATATAATTTTGAGACTTGGTAAAACAAAATGGATTTGGAAAATGGATGGTGATATACATACAAGGATGTTGAGTTTGCCATTAAACAGAGAGGAGACTTGCTTCATTAACTTCTCTCGTTCCTGTCGAGATGATACACCACAGACTGAACCACTAACTTTGAAACCTTTCTTTTCCCATTCACGTAAGCATTCCTTAAGCTCTGCTTCATTCCTGGAGCATGTATGGACAATGGCAGTATGGCACCTAACTCTTGCAAATTCCTCCACAACAGTATGCCTGATGACAATAGAAACAGGCTGATCATTAACATGTATCAGATTATTTTCAATTGGAGACTAAATTAATCCAAAACAGATGATGCTTTTGAGCATATAATTTTTTAAAGTTGGATGGATGCGTAGAAAGATGTTTGCCAACCCAAAGTGGATGGAGGTTTAGGAATCCGATCCCTTAGCCACTGGAATCTTTCTTTAATGGTTCGCCACATCTGGAAAATTGTCTCTAGGAAAGCTTCATTGTGGGTCAAATGGATTCACACCTACAGACTTCGAGGCAGAAATTTTTAGGATATTCGGGTTACATGGGATGCAAGCTGGAGTTGAGGAAATTGCTTGGGATGCGAGATAGGATTAGGAGACATTGGAGTTGATATTGGGGATGGGCAGTCTACTTCCCTCTGGCACGATGACCGGCACCCCTTAGGCCCCCTGAAAGAGATTGTTCCTTGAAGGACAATGTTCTAATCAAGCCTAGGATCACAAGCTCGGGTAAGTGATATTTTATTTGACAAATGTTGGTTCTGAGCGGAAGATATTCAGCAAGCATTTCCCCATATTATCAGTCAGGTTCCTTCTTTACCTCCCACCCTTCTTCTGATAAAACCTTCTGGCGTAACCGAGATGGTAGCAAAGGGAAGTTTTCTTCATGGCAAGTTTGGACTGATCTCTCTCTTAAGAGCTCCAGGGTCGCTTGGAGTGTTTTAGTGTGGACAAACACGTGCATTCCCTGTCATTCCTTCGTTCTTTGGTTGGCCATAAAGCATAAACTTATCACCCAGGGTAGAATGCGTTTGTGGTCGGGAGAGGAGAACTTGGCATGTGCGCTATGTGGAGGTTCTAGGGACTCCCAAGCCGTCCAAGCTAAAGGGAAGTTCCATTCTAACCTTGATGGATGGGATAATATCGTGACTTGGTGTGTGGCTAGATTTCGGGGTAAGAGTATTAATGTCGTCATTCCACGTTTATTGTTGGGGGCTGTGGTGAAGCTTAGATTGCACACCATCAACTTCAAAGATAATGATCGAGTTAGCCAGGTTTTGGGAGATAGGGGCATCCCTGCCAAGCGACTTGAGTGGAAATTGACAGATGTGCGAATTCATGATTGAGAATGTGCTGGTTCTTTGCAATTTCTAAATCTCTGGTGCATAACCAAACAGGGCAGCGTCTTCTCTGTCTTGTTTGGAGATGCAGAGAAGTTCTTTATGAAACTAGTATTAATCAGGGGCATGTTTCCCTTATCTGGAATTTTTTTACTTCGGTTGTTTTCTATGATTGTCTACCAGGTGGTATAACAAGAGCTTTATGCAAGAGTGCCTCTGCTTGTGTTAACTGGTGGGATGAGGTGGAATCTGGTGGTTTGCTTCTAGTAGTTTCTGCTATCTTTGTTGGAGGGTGGGAAATCATGCCGTTTGGTTTTTGGCAGTCGCTAGAAGGGGAGCTTGTCTGTTCATCCTGAAATGATCAAATGATATCAATCCTCACAGGTCATCATCAGTTGATTTCCCTATAACAGATGAAAAAGAAAATGGAAAAGATGGAAAATTGATGATGTGGCTATACCCTTCTTTGTATTTCTCTTGTAAGTATATTATACTCAAAACGTAGGGTAATGTTATTTGCAGAAAACTCACCTCATCAATTGACCGTAAAATTTTTGTTTCTTCAGTCGTAATATGAAAAAGATTAATTAGTATACCAAAAAATTTCAAATGTATATAATGCTTGTTAGGGTAATTTTCAATCATAAAAAGATTTTTAATTTTAAAAACATTAAATTTGGGATTTACAAAGAGTTTAGGTGGGACTTAAATAACACCACTGCCGCCTAAATCCAATATAATTCTATTTTAAATCACTTAAAAATAAAAACAAAAAGACAAACAATACAACACATATTTATCTAAAATACTTTCGCATTAGAGTTATATAATATTAAAATATCAACCCATCAACACCCAGCTTTAGGTAGATAAAACATTTCATATTTATTGAAATGTAAACACTTTTTAGTAATTAACGAAGAAAAGACAATAAAAAGGAAAAGACAAGCAAGAAGAAAAGGCAAACCAGAAAAAAAAAAAAAATTTAAGTGAATGCTTTTTCCACAAATGCTAAAAATGAGTTAAAAGTATGGAGATAAATGGGAAGATGTCACATGGAGTCGCCTTCACTTTTGTCATAATATTAGTCCTAGTAAAACAGTTATTCTTTGAATAAGGTAAGAAGTACCTCCACAAAAATTTTTAAGATAAAAAAGATAGATGACCCCATTCAATTGGTTCGTGGGGTCTAGTTCTGATCATAAAGGATCAGATTTTATTTATTATGGATAAATCTATCCTTACAAAGAAGTTTACAAAGTAGCTTACAAAGTAAAAGAAAAAACAAAAGAAAAACGGAAAAAGAGAAAGAGAGAGAGAGAAATGATAAATATGAAGGTTGGAGATTAACTTTGTATGCCTCTTTTGTAGGCTTCTTTGTAAGAATAGCAACTCCCATTTATTATATATCCGTAAATATATAACATTTTTATATACATTCTGTAACAAAGAAACTTTCATATATATATATATATATATATATATATATATATAGTAAAAACCTTTAGGTGGTTGAGCAGTTCGATAGGGATTCTTAGATATATTACTCAAAAAATTCTGAATTAGAGTTTCTCCTTAGTTGTTAATAAGGGTAGTCACTGGAAAAATTCTGAATTAGAGTTTCTCCTTAGTTGTTAATAAGGGTAGTCACTGGAGCTCTTACTCGTCCGATAGCTCTGAAGTTATGAAAGATTAGTTAAGGTGCATGTTAGCTGGTCAAACACTCTGGGTCATTAAAAAAATAAAAAAAACTTTGTATGAGTTTAATTACTCCATATAAAGCACTCAAAAAACTCCAAAATAATTGTAATGAAAAATTGAAGGGTAGCTGATATAGTTGTTTCAATGGAGAATAAAGATGAGAGCAATTGGTCATCAAGTCATGATATAAGCCCGTTAACGTCTCATTCATGAATCCATTAGCAATCGTTTTCACAAGTCCCTTTCTTTTATCTCTCTTTCTCTTTCTCTATCTCTCTCTTCTCTGATGCCCTCCATCATTCACACGAAGGAAAAAAAAAAAAATGAATGGTTTAATGGAGTCTAAATCTGATGAGTGATTCCCAACTTTAGCCTTCTCTTTTGCTTAATCTTCAACGCCTGCCACTTAAAAAAGACAATAAAGAAACAAACAATGAATCCATTAGCAATCGTTTTCACAAGTCCCTTTCCCTTTCTCTATCTCTCTCTTCTCTGATGCCCTCCATCATTCACATGAAGGGGAAAAAAAAAAATGAATGGTTTAATGGAGTCTAAATCTGATGAGTGATTCCCAACTTTAGCCTTCTCTTTTGCTTAATCTTCAACGCCTGCCACTTAAAAAAGACAATAAAGAAACAAACAAAAGTTAATAAAAGAAATAATAAAATTACAAAAATTATTAAATAAATTATTAAAATTACCATGGTTTGAAAGAAAAATTTAAGGGTGAGCACGGGTGCGGGTGAGAAGCAGAACCAGGGGATAATGGCTGGGCCGGAAGCCGGAACCTACCCGAACACTGCTGTGCGGGTAGGTTCCGGTTCCCAATTTTTTGGAACATCTCTGATTCCAGGTTCTGGTTCTTACCCCGGAGGAATCAGGCCAGGCCCCGAACTGTAAAAAGAGTACCCTGTTTGGAACCTGTAGGGGGTACCCTGTTTGGAACCTATTTGGAACCTGTTTTGGAACCTGTTTGGAACCTGTTTTGGAACCTATTTTGGAACCTGTTTGGAACCTGTTTGGAACCTGTTTTGGAACCTGTTTTGGAACTTGTTTGGAACCTGTTTTGGAACCTGTTTGAAACCTGTTTTGGAACCTATATTGGAACCTGTTTTTGGAACCTGTTTAGAACCTATTTTGGAACCTGGACTATAATGAAATATTTGTGAAATATAAATAATGGGGGAGTTTCTATTATTTTACATATAAAAAAATTTAAAATAGAAAAAGTTAAATTTTTAGAATAACCTAATTAAATAAATATACGAATACAATTATACTTATTACATATAAATTATACCATATTAAAAGCTTTAATATATTATAATACATTAATATTAAAGTTTTGATCAATTAAGTGAATAATTGGAATTATGATCTAATTAAAAGTGTTTTACATTTTTAATGTTATTAAAAGAATTATTTTTGAATAAAATAGTATATTTGATTGAGTAATAATATATTTAGTTATTTACTTCAATTATCAAGTTCTAAGTATATCTATAATAAATTAGTAATTAATTAATTATATATGATAAATTGATAAACATTAATAAATTTAATTACTAGTTAAATATCATGCTTAATCAATTATAACATTACATTATAGTTAAATGATTACTTAATTAATTATAATTTTATAACATTACTTAATTGATTTATAGTATAATTAATTATAGCATTACATTAATTGATTACTACTTAATTAATTGACTTTATTATAAACATTAGTACAAACTTAATTAAATGATTAAAAATTTAATTAATTATAATATTACATTAAAAATTTATAGTATGATTATTTAATAGTTAATTCACTATAATATTACATTATAGTATGATTATATAATTAATTATAACATTACATAATTAAATAATTACTTAATTGATTATGAGTTATGATATTATGTTTTAAACATTAGTAATTATTAATTTGCTACATAAACATTAGCACAATACTTAATTAAATGATAAGAAATTTAATTAATTATAACATTACCTTATAAACATTTCATTATAAACATTCATTAAACATTACATTATAGTTAAATAATTACTCAATTAAATTATAATATTATTATATTACATTATATATTATGATCATTTACTTAATTATAGCATTACATAGTTAAATGATTACATAATTACATAATTAGTTATGAATTTATAACATTACATTATAAACATTAGTAATTTACTAATTTACTATATTATTACATTACTTAATTAAACGATTACAAATTTAATTAATTATAACATTACCTTATATATTTATAATATAATTACTTAATCAATTATAACATTCTATTATAAACATTAGTATATTAATCAAATGATTTGAAATTTAATTAATTATAATATTAAATTATAGATTCATAGTATGATTATTTAATTCATTATAACATTACATTATACTATTATAGTATGATCATATAATTAATATAACATTACATAATTAAATAATTACTTAATTGATTATGAGTTATTATATTATATTTTAAACATTAGTAATTACTAATTTACTATATAAACATTAGCACAATACTTAATTGAATGATAAGAAATTTAATTAATTATAACATTATCTTATAAACATTTCATTATAAACATTAATTAAGCATTACATTATAGTTAAATAATTACTCAATTAAATTATAATATTGTAATATTACATTATATTATGATTACTTACTTAATTATAGCATTATATAGTTAAATGATTACATAATTACTTAATTAATTATAAATTTATAATATTACATTATAAACATTAGTAATTTACTATACTATTACATTACTTAATTAAACAATTAAAAATTTAATTAATTATAACATTACTTTATATATTTGTAATATGATTACTTAATCAATTATAACATTCCATTATAAACATTAGTATATTAATCAAATGATTTAAAATTTAATTAATTATAATATTAAATTATAGATTTGTAGTATGATTACTTAATTCATTATAACATTACATTATACTATTTATAGTATGATCATATAATTAATATAACATTACATAATTAAATAATTACATAATTGATTATGAGTTATGATATTATATTTTAAACATTAGTAATTACTAATTTACTACATAAACATTAGCACAATACTTAATTAAATGATAAGAAATTTAATTAATTATAACATTACCTTATAAACATTAATTAAGCATTACATTATAGTTAAATAATTACTCAATTAAATTATAATATTATTATATTACATTATATTATGATCACTTACTTAATTATAGCATTATATAGTTAAATGATTACATAATTACTTAATTAGTTATGAATTTATAATATTACATTATAAACATTAGTAATCTACTATACTATTACATTACTTAATTAAACGATTAAAAATTTAATTAATTATAACATTACTTTATATATTTGTAATATGATTACTTAATCAATTATAACATTCCATTATAAACATTAGTATATTAATTAAATGATTTAAAATTTAATTAATTATAATATTAAATTATAAATTTGTAGTATGATTACTTAATTCATTGTAACATTACATTATACTATTATAATATGATCATATAATTAATATAACATTACATAATTAAATAATTACTAAATTGATTATGAGTTATGATATTATATTTTAAACATTAGTAATTACTAATTTACTACATAAACATTAGCACAATACTTAATTAAATGATAAGAAATTTAATTAATTATAACATTACCTTATAAACATTAATTAAGCATTACATTATAGTTAAATAATTACTCAATTAAATTATAATATTATTATATTACATTATATTATAATTACTTACTTAATTATAACATTATATAGTTAAATGATTACATAATTACTTAATTATTTATGAATTTATAACATTACATTATAAACATTAGTATATTAATTAAATGATTTGAAATTTAATTAATTATAATATTAAATTATAGATTTGTAGTATGATTACTTAATTCATTATAACATTACATTATACTATTATAGTATGATCATATAATTAATATAACATTACATAATTAAATGATTACTTAATTGATTATGACATTATATTATAAACATTAGTAATTTACTAATTTGCATAATATTTAATCTAATTATTATAATTTTATTAATTATAACATTATATTATAAATTTATGGTATGATTATTTAATTAATTATAACATTCTATTATAAACAATATTATAATACTTAATTAAATGATTAACAATTTAATTAATTATAATATTACATTATAATTAAATAATATATTACTTAATTAATTATAACATTACAATTTACATTGTAGTATGATCACTTAATTAATTATAACATTACAATTTACATTGTAGTATGATCACTTATTTAATTATAACATTACTTAGTTCTAATATTAAATTTACTAAATTATATTTGGTATATTATAAATACCCAATTAACCAATTATAACATTAAATTAATAAATTAATAAACATTAATAATTTATTAACTTATCAAATAGACCCCTGGCAAATGGCAATGTTAGTAATTAGTATTAAGAATTGTTGTTTGTTTAAATGATTTTGGTGAAGTTATTTTATGTGAATTGTGATGAATAATTGTTTGTGTTTTGGTTTTGATTGACGAATTTTATGTGAATTGTGATGAATTGATTGAATTCAAGCGTTGCTTAGAGATTATAGGTTATGAGTTACATTGGACACAAATGAATGAATAGCGAAAATTTGTTAGGGGTGTATTTGTAAACTTATAAGGTGTTTTTGTTATTTTTTAAACTAATAGGGGGTAATTGATTTTTTACAGGGTACCTGAAAGGAACCGGAACCTGCATTTTAGGTTCCGGTTCCTTGAATTGAAGAACTGTACTATGCGGTTCCGATTCCTGGCCTTCCTTTTTTTGGGAACTGTCGTGTGTTCCTTGCCTTGCCTCGAAAAAGTGTAGGGTACCCTGAACCGCTCACCCCTAGAAAAATTGCAGGAAGCTTCATTCATATTTATAAATTATAAGGATACACACAATTAGGGGCGAGCGTAGCTCCATTCACATTACCAGGATATACGCCAATCAGGGCCGAGTGTCTAAGTACCCAATACTGTTCACAAAAAATTATAAATATACCCTAAACCCTACCGTACGCAAAAAACTAACAAATGTATCCTGTTAATACCACAACATACCCCCAAATGTCTACAAAAATTACAAATACACCCTATAGTCTTATTATAAAAATTGCAAATGTAACCTGTGCGGTACTAGAGGTGGAAAAGTAGCCCAACCCACCAAAAAAATTAATTTTTATTTTTATTTTCCCTTTGGTTAGGGGGCTCAACATTTTTTTCTTTTCTTTTTTTCAAATCAATCTTCTGAGCTGTCAGGCCTAGCCAGCTTGGTTAAGGATACTTGAGCCCGACCTGCCATTAAGCCTAGTTGGGTTCGGGTTGACTTGCCTAATTAGACCCCCCTTTTTTTTTTTTTACCTCTATGAGATACACATAAATTCTATAATATTAAGTTGTACACATAAAATTACAAAATTATAAATATTATTTGCAAAAGACTCACTCCATCAAGTGATCGTAAATTTTGTTTTCTTCAGTTGTACAAACCCTGAATTCTACTCTTTTTTCTTAGGAACAAAAAAGGCTCAAGCTAAATTAAGGATTCGAGAGAGGTGGGTGGAGTAAAGAAATATTTGAAATTTGTTGTTATGATGAAAGAGTTGAGGTGCAAAAGAGAGACGAGGATGAATAAATGTGAAGAATGTGCAAGATAATTAAACAGAAGAGAAGGTTAAAGGATTTGAGGGTGTGGTAAGGAGATTGAAGTAGGTAGTTGTGGAGGATTTTTTTGGAGACAAGTGACTAGGTCAAAAAAGAAACAAGTTAGAAAATTTTGGATGCAAAGTTGAAAGCAAATTCCCAAGAAGCTGGCCCCCCACCCCGCTACCATAAAAAAAACAAAAAAGAAGAAGAAAAATTCACAGGAAGCTTAACACAACACAATTCGGTTCTACACTATTTCCTCATAGCAAGTTACCAACCAAGCAGGGGCTAGTGGTGTCCGAGTTACGTAAACCAGTTCACACAACACAATATGCAAAAATATAAATATACCCTACTGTTCGCAATAAAATACAAATGCACCCTGTAAAACTTCTGTATACCCCAAATGTATACAAAACTTACAAATAGATACCCCAACTGTTTACAAAACTTACAAATACACCCTACAGTTTGTTTACAAAAATTACAAATGTAACATGTAGTACGGTACACAGAAATTACATAATATTTTAAAGAGTAAACGACTTTCTCTTTTTTCTCATTAAAGAAATATTTGAAATTTGTTGTTATGATGAAAGAGTTGAGGTGCAAAAGAGAGACGAGGATGAATAAATGTGAAGAATGTGCAAGATAATTAAACAGAAGAGAAGGTCAAAGGATTTGAGGGTGTGCTAAGTACATTGCAAGAGGTAGTTATGGAGGGTTATTTTGGAGACAAGTGACTAGCTAGGTCAAAAAAGAAACAAGTTACAAAATTTTGGATGGAAAGTTGAAAGCAAATTCCCAAGAAGCTGGCCCGCCCACCCCGGTACCATAAAAAACAGAAGAAGAAAATTCACAGGAAGCTTGACACAACACAATTCGGTTCCTACACTATTTCCTCATAGCATGTTACCAACCATGCAGGGGCTAGTGCTGTCCGAGTTACGTAAACCAGTTCACACAACACAATATGTAAACTTATAATATACCCTACTGTTCGCAATAAAATACAAATGCACCCTGTAAAACATCTGTATACCCCAAATGTTTACAAAACTTACAAATAGATACCCCAACTGTTTACAAAACTTACAAATACACCCTATAGTTTGTTTACAAAAATTACAAATGTAAACATGTAGTATGGTACACAGAAATTACATAATATTTTAAAGAGTAAACGACTTTCTCTTTTTTCTCCCACCCAAGGTTTGGCCTAATGACACTTTTTCACCTAAAAAGTTTTAAAATATAACTTTACTACCCACAATACATTTTCGTTAGTAAATTTCGTTGTTAAAAATGATAGGATAATAAAAAATGAGTTATAAGTCTCCGGTAAAGTGACTGGGTCACAAGTCGACCAGTCTAATTAGTTGGAAAAATTAGTTGTTTTTCAATGTCGAAACTTAGTTACATTTCACTGTGGCCGATAATTTTTTTAAATTTTGTACTTTTAATATCAAAACATGCACATGCACGTTCACATTCTTTCATTGCCTTCGTATAAGTGAGGGAGCTAATTTTGTCAAAAAATTTAATTTATGCTAATAACGTATTTGACTAAAAAATAGTATTTTGTTAATTATAAATAATTAATTAAGTATATATTTATTGGAAAAATGGAAATTAATTTGATCAGATTGAAGAGCCGAATCAAGATATAAAATTAATTAAATGAGTAAATCACGTTTGAGATATATATCTTAGATCGAAGTTTCGAAGAGTAAGAAAGAGGTAGAAATTGTGAATTTATTTTATTTTATTACTTTATTTTTTTTTGGCAGCTGTGAAGCTATCATTAATGAAGTAATTGGAGTTGTCAACTTCATAAATCATATGAGTAAGTTTTTGTTTCTTTATCAAGTCACTTCACTGTCACACCCCCCAACATATAATATTTCATTAATGAATTAATAATTATGGAGGCACTTGACTAACACATGTTCAATATTTCAATTGAAACACAATGTTTATGAAGTCAAGTTTTTTGCCCGTTTATTGTTTGTTCTATATCGTGATGTTTCAATTTACAAAGTTTGTTAGGGTGAAATCATTTTTTAATTATATATAGTTTTACATTATAATTTTATTGTGCTGTGTCATTTTTTAGTCAAAATGGCTAACGTTTTAAAATGATGTTCTGTATATTGTTTTAAATAATTTGTCATTTCTTTTAAGCGTGGTTCAACCATAATTAGAAGGATTTACAATTATTCAAATTCAATATATAATTTATCAAATTAAAACCTTATTTGTCTAGTTACCAATGATTCAAACCATTGATCAATTGAATTTTGATTAAACAAGTTATAACTAATTTATTGTCGACTGTTCAGTAAAACCGAGAAACAAGAAAAACTGAAATATGTGTGATGATAGAATGAATGATTCGACAATGGGTCTACAATTATCCAAATTCATCGTATAATATATCAAATTAAAACACTGTCTGTCTTATTTCTAAATATTCAAACTGCTCATCAATTAGAATTTTGTTGAGCAAGTTATGACAAATTTACTACTGATTATTCAATAAAAACAGAAGAAACCGAAATGTGTATGATGATAAAATGAATGATTCGAAAACATGTATACAGTTATCCAAATTTAGCGTATAATATATCAAATTAAAGACCTTTCTATCTCGTTTCCACATATTCAAACCTCTCATCAATTAGATTTTTTTTATTCAGCAAGTTATGACCACTTTATTACTGATTGTTTAATAAAAACCAAGAAATAGGGGAAACCGAAATGCTTGTGATGATAAAATGAATGATTTGATAACGAGTCTACAGTTATCCAAATTTAGTGTATAATATATCAAATTAAAGACTTGTTTGTCTAATTTCCAAATATTCAAACCTCTCATCAATTTAGTTTTTTTTTTTTTTTTTTTTAGCAAATTATGACAAATTTAATATTGACTGTTCAGTGGAAACAAGGGAAACTGAAATGTGTGTGATGATAAAAATTAAACATTGCTGAGCATATTTTTTGAACAAGCGAAAGTAATTTAAATGGTGGATTTTTTAAAGACAATAACAATGTTCAGAATATTACAATGGTTGTGAATAATACAAATTATTCGGCATATTACAATGGTTCGACAAATTTTTAAGTAGGCAATAGTAATTTAAATAAACATATTATTTCAATTAAACATTGTTAAGCATATTTTTTACATTCGCAAAAGTAATTTAAATGATGGATTTTTTAAAGATAATAACAATGATTCCATTTTTTTTAAAGATAATAATAATGGTTCGACATATTACAAATGGTTTACTAAAGCTACATAATTCGGTATAAAACATTATCTAATATTTGTGAAACAAATAAAATTAGATATATTCAGCAACAACTTCTTTTCACGATATATGTATATAACATAAAAAAATATCAATAAAAAGAGATAACAAATACAATTAAAGCTACATATCAATATTTTATTTTCCTTTTTCATCATTAAAATTGAATTCATTTTTATGGTACAAATCCTAGCCTGTTCATCCTGAAATGGTCGAATGATACCAATCCTAGTAGGTCATCATCACTTGATTTTCTGAAACAGAGGAAAATGAAGATAGAAAAGATGGAGACAATAATTAAAGGACAATTCCACTGAAAAATGAAAAAAAAATTATAAACTAAACAAAGAAATACAATTAAATATCATGCAACAACATCACAAAACTACAAAAAAAAAAAAAAAAAAACTACAATTAAATATCAAACATCAATTGATATTTGTGAAACAAATGAAAATCACTCTCCTTCATTGAAAGGATAAGATAGAACAAATACAATTAAAACTACATATCAATATTTGTTTTTCTTTTTCATCATGAAATTGAATTCGTTTTATAACACAAATCCTTGTCTGTTCATCCTGAAATGATCAAATGATATCAGTCCTCACAAGTCATCATCAGTTGATTTCCCTGTAACAGATGAAAAAGAAAATGGAAAAGATGGAAAATTGATGATGTGGCTATACCCTTCTTTGTATTTCTCTTGTAAGTATATTATACTCAAAACGTAGGGTAATGTTATTTGCAGAAAACTCACCTCATCAATTGACCGTAAAATTTTTGTTTCTTCAGCCGTAATATGAAAAAGATTAATTAGTATACCAAAAAATTTCAAATGTATATAATGCTTGTTAGGGTAATTTTCAATCATAAAAAGATTTTTAATTTAAAAACATTAAATTTGGGATTTACAAAGAGTTTAGGTGGGACTTAAATAACACCACTGCCGCCTAAATCCAATATAATTCTATTTTAAATCACTTAAAAATAAAAACAAAAAGACAAACAATACAACACATATTTATCTAAAATACTTTCGCATTAGAGTTATATAATATTAAAATATCAACCCATCAACACCCAGCTTTAGGTAGCTAAAACAGTTCATATTTATTGAAATGTAAACACTTTTTTGGTAATTAACGAAGAAAAGATAATAAAAAGGAAAAAAATAAGCAAGAAGAAAAGGCAAACAAGAAAAAAAAAAAATTTAAGTTTTAAGCATATTTATAGTTTGGGAATTTGTAATTGAGAATATTTTTTGTTTCCTTTTCTATTGTAAGATAAATAAGGGAAATATAATTGGTTTAGGAGAATGAAGTTAAATATGGGAGTTTTATTAGGAATATGAACATGAATCCTATTAGAAGTTAGATGTCTCATATACCACCTATAAATAAAAGTGTTAGAATTAATTTAAAGTTATAAGAGAAAAAGAGAACGGTGAGGATACAAAGGATTTTGATGTAAGGGTACCACAGGTATTTGGTATTGGGAAAATATCACATGGTATTAAACACCATAGGAACATGATGTTTGTTTATATAAAGGTACTAGGTTGATGGTGTGATGAACACTTGTATCGTACTTATAGAATTATAGTGGATTTCTCTTATTCATAGATGTAGGCAAATTATGTTGAACCAAGTAAAATATCGTGTGCTTTTGTGTGTTGTTATTGCTATTCTTTACTTTATTTTTTTACTCCTCTGGTTTTTAACATGGTATCAGAGCAAATTTTGATTTTTAACGTGGTATCAAAGTTTATTTTCTTAAGGACCTACAGGAGAAAGGGCCTATATTAGATGAAGCTAAAATTGCAAGGTGATGGTCTGCAAGAATGTCGACGACAGGATCGACAAGAGAAAGTCATCGAGCCACTCCAACGAAGGGTGGAGGCAGATGAGAACACTCCAACAAAGGGTGGAGGAAGAAGAGACGGCTCCAACAAAAGATAGAGGAAGAAAAATAGAAGTAAGGAAGAGTAAGAAGAAACAAGCTTTGAAGTTCAATACCAAAAAAGTTCAAGCAAGAGTGTTGGAATGTCAACAGTTTTTGGTAATTGGTGAAAAAAAGGCAAGTAAGAAGAAAATGAATTTAAGTTTTAGGCAAATTTCTAGTTTAGGAATTTGTAATTGAGAATAATTGTTTTTTTTTTTTTTAATATATTATAAGATAAATAAGGGAAGTAGAATAAGTTTAGGAGAATAACGTTAAATATGAGAGTTATATTAGGAATAGGAACATGAATCCTATTAGAAATTGATGTCCTATATATCACCTATAAATAAGGAGGTTAGAACTAATTCAATGTTATGAAAGAGAGAATAAGAGAAAGAAAGAATGTAAGGATATAAAAGGTTTTGATGTAAAGGTACCATGGGTATTGGGTGTTAGGTAAACACCACACGATATTAAAATGCCATAAGAACAGGATGTTTGCCTATATCAAAGTACTAGATTGATGGTGTGATAAACATTTGTATTGTACTTACAGAATTATAGTGGATCTCTCTTATATGTAGATGTAGATAAATTATATCGAATCATGTAAGATATCTTATGCCTTTGTGTGTTGTTATTGTTGTTGTTTATTTATTTTTTACTCATCTAGTTTTTAACATGGTATCGAGCCCATTTTGATTTTTAACAATATTCACAAAATCAGAACAAGCTTGGCAAAAAGATTGTTACTTATTTAATTGGGAAGAAGAAGTCATTGACCGTAGATCCTCCATCAGCACATATGACACCTTCTTCGGTTCCCCATTCCGTCCCATCAGAGTTCGATGTTTTACTTCCTCCGAGAATTTCTCAAAACCCAGATACTGCAATCCATTAAGGAACATCCAACAATATATTTCAAAACCTTCTACTTTTATAACCATATATATATCAAGTAATTAAATATAAAAGTAAATCTTACAGGTTCAGCTAGGGGAGTTCTTATAAACCAAGGTTTTAGGTGGGCTCCCTCCTCTCTTGAGCTTAGTTTTTTTTAGAGTGAGTTCTACCAAACCACTTTATCAGTTACAAATTCATGAGTTGTCAAACAATTTAATCTCCTAAAATGCATTAGCTTCCATCTCTTGAGAATTAAAGAAATATAGATTCAAATTCTTTGTTTCACAGAATAACCCACCAAGTAGCCAATAACCCCATGCATAAAGAGTATTTTCAATTGTTATCTTCTCCGATAATACAAGGTTTTATTTAATCGAATATCATCAGAAGATGTACAATTCAGCACACCAAGCAACTTCGTGTGAATAGGCCTTTTGGGTGTTTCTTTGTAAGTTATGCTCTGGGGAAGAAGAAGCCATTGACTGTTAATCCTCCATCCACACAAATAGTCTGTCCACTTATGTACGAGGCTGCAGGTAGGCTAAGGAACGCCACTAAAGATGACACCTCCTTTGGCTCCCCGATTCGTCCCATCGGAGTTCGCCATTTTACTTCCTCCAATAATTTCTCATCATTCAGAAGCTGCAAGAAGAATAAATTTCAAAACCATCTAGTCTTGTTCAAACAATTAACGATGATGTTCATAAGCATACAAAGTTCTTGCTCTTACAGGTTCAGCTAGGGGAGTTCTGATAAACCAAGGCCCCACAGAATTGGTCCTTATATTGTCTTTTGCCCATTCACAAGCCAAATTTTTGGCAAGCTGATTCATGGCTCCTGCTGATAATCAGTATAAATTATTATATCCATTTATAGAAGCTAGCAGTATGAATAATCAAATTATTGACATATCTTTTGTAGCAGCATATATGGATCCTACACTTACTGATACTACACCACAAACCGAAGACATGAAAATAATACTTGCTGATCCTGAAGCTTTCAGAAGAGGATGAGCAAGTTGAGACAAGTGGTAAGCGGACTCCAAATTGGTGGCTATGAGAAATTAAAAGTCTTCAGCCTTGTACTCCTCGGTGGGTTTGGTCCTATTTGTCCCAGCATTGTTTATCTACAGAGGCACAATTAATTCAATCACTTTAATATAATTTTGAGACTTGGTAAAACAAAATGGATTTGGAAAATGGATGGTGATATATATACAATGATGTTAGAGTTTGCCATTAAACAGAGAGGAGACTTGCTTCATTAACTTCTCTCGTTCCTGTCAAGATAATACACCACAGAATGAACCACTAACTTTGAAACCTTTCTTTTTCCATTCACGTAAGCATTCCTTAAGCTCTGCTTCATTCCTGGAGCATGTATGGACAATGGCAGTATGG
Organism: Pistacia integerrima; assembly: GCA_026225825.1. Classification (NCBI taxonomy): domain Eukaryota; kingdom Viridiplantae; phylum Streptophyta; class Magnoliopsida; order Sapindales; family Anacardiaceae; genus Pistacia; species Pistacia integerrima. The sequence goes on from CM047746.1 coordinate 27,559,746, forward strand.
CACATAACTCTGCAAATTCCTCCGCAACAGTATGCCTGATGACAATAGAAACAGACTGATCATTAACATGTATCAGATTATTTTCAATGGCAGACTAAATTAATCCAAAACAGATGATGCTTTTGAGCATATAATTTTTTAAAGTTGGATGGATGCGCGGAAAGATGTTTGCCAACCCAAAGTGGATGGAGGTTTAGGAATCCGATCCCTGAGCCACTGGAACCTTTCTTTAATGGTTCGCCACATCTGGAAAATTGTCTCTAGGAAAGCTTCACTGTGGGTCAAATGGATTCACACCTACAGACTTGGAGGCAGAAATTTTTGGGATATTCGGGTTACATGGGATTCAAGCTGGAGTTAAAGGAAATTGCTTGGGATGGGAGATAGGATTAGGAGACATTGGAGTTGATATTGGGGATGGGCAGTCTACTTCCCTCTGGCACGATGACCGGCAACCCTTAAGCCCCCTGAAAGAGATTGTTCCTTGAAGGACAATGTTCCAATCAAGCCTAGGATCACAAGCTCGGGTAAGTGATATTTTATTTGACAAATGTTGGTTCTGACCGGAAGATATTCAGCAAGCTTTTCCCCATATTATCAGTCAGGTTCCTTTTTTACCTCCCAACCCTTCTTCTGATAAAACCTTCTGGCGTAACCGAGATGGTAGCAAAGGGAAGTTTTCTTCCTGGCAAGTTTGGACCGATCTCTCTCTTAAGAGCTCCAGGGTCCCTTGGAGTGTTTTCGTGTGGACAAACACGTGCATTCCCTGTCATTCCTTCATTCTTTGGTTGGCCATAAAGCATAAACTAATCACCCAGGGTAGAATGCGTTTCTGGTCGGGAGAGGAGAACTCGGCATGTGCACTATGTGGAGGCTCTAGGGACTCCCAAGCCGTCCAAGCTAAAGGGAAGTTCCATTATAACTTTGATGGATGGGATAATATTGTGACTTGGTGTGGGGCTAGATTTCGGGGTAAGAGTATTAATGCAGTCATTCCACCTTTGTTGTTGGGGGCTGTGGTTTATTTGGTTTGGCAAGAAAGAAACCTTAGATTTTTCAAAGGCAAAAGGCGGAACTATAATATGATCTAGAGTCAGATATTTGAAGAAGTGAAGCTTAGATTGCACACCATCAACTTCAAAGATAATGATCGAGTTAGCCAGGTTTTGGGAGATAGGGGCATCCCTGCCAAGCGACTTGAGTGGATATTGACAGATGTGCGAATTCATGACTATGAGAATGTGCTGGTTCTTTGCAATTTTTAAATCTTTGGTGCATAACCAAACAGGGCAGCGTCTTCTCCGTCTTGTTTGGAGATGCAGAGAAGTTCTTTATGAAACTAGTATTAATCAGGGGCATGTTTCCCTTCTCTGGAATTTTTTTACTTCGGTTGTTTTCTATGATTGTCGACCAGGTGGTATAACAAGAGCTTTATGTAAGAGTGCCTCTGTTTGTGTTAACTGGTGGGATAAGATGGGATCTGGTGGTTTGTTCCTAGTAGTCTCTGCTATCTTCGTTGGAGGGTTGTCTGGGCAGCAAGTTGGAAAAGCTGCTGGTCTATGTTTCCTCTCCTGTGTGTATCATTGGATTGCCGGTTCCAAGTGCAGATTTTGAAGAATGTTGTTTAACAGGAATTGAGAGTTTGGACTGTCTACAATCCTGTTTGGACTATCTAGCCCAAACCTGGCCGGAAATGGCCAGAATAGTTCTGGCCATTTCCGGCCAGATCTAGCCTGATATGGCCATTTTCGGCCATCAATATGGTGAAAACGGCCATATCGAAGCCTCCGGAGCCTCCCACGGAATTTCGTTCCTTTTCAAGGACTCTGACGATTTTCCGGCGGTGATCCGTGGTGGTTGGCCGCTGTCGGTGGTGGTGGCTGAGTGGCAGTGGCTGGGTGAGTGGTGGTCTGTAAATTTTTTTAAATATAAGGGTATTATTGTCCAAAATTTTAATTAACAAGGGTAAAATTGAAATAGAATATTTATGTAAATTTGTTTTAAAGTAGGGGTATTATTGTCCAAAATTTTTATTAATAAGAGATAAAATTGTAACAAAAAAAGATAACCCTGGTAATCTCAGAATACCTAAGAAAATGGAGATAATCAGATTACCTCTTATATTACCAATAGTAACCACTATTGGTATTTAAAGATAACCGGTATCTTATATTACTTGACAACCAAATATGGTAATCAAGTAATATAAGATGACATAACCCCAATAATCCTACTTAACCCCCAACCAAACGCTCCCGAAGTGTTTGTTGGTTACTGAGAGTTTGGACTGTCTATATTTCTGTTTGGAATCACAAGTCAAGTTTTTCTTGGGCAGCAGGTTGGTTTTGTAATGGGAAGCCTAATGAGGTCCTTAATGGTTTTACTAGGCCTGCTTCTATGGGCTTAGTTAAAGGTTGGATGTTTACCCTGGGCTTTATTGATGGACGGGAAAAATGGACCAGCACAATGAAGGCCAGGCTAGCGATCTTACAGTACGTTGAAAAGTGCTTAATTACAATTTCTACTAAAAAGGCTCGTAATCCCTAAAATCGTTTCTTTCCATAGAGTTCACCGTGGGCCGAATCGACAACTTCATGCTTTGAAGAACCCTAAGTGCAGTGGATTTATAGTTATATAGACAGAAAGTGGCCATCCAGGAAGCAATTTGAGATACAAATGAGTAATGAAGTTGGTTTGAGGAGAAGACTCGAAAGTCTATTGGTAAGGTGGGTTATAATTATTTTTCCTTCGTGTGAATGAGAAGACTAAAGTTGGGAATCAGTCATCATTTTTCCTTCATTGCCATTTTTAAGTGGCAGGGATTGAAGATTAAGCAAAAGAGAAGAGAAGGCTAAAGTTTAATGTTGAGTGACAAAGAAATTGCAAAGATAAAACCCTGCATTACGTATGGATATCAAGATGGAAACAAAAATTATCATGCAATTGTGTCCATCCTTGCTCCTATAAACAGAAAAGTACTAATGCCACAATATCAACCAGAATGAAAAACTTCTTGTAGATTATCATCCATATAAAAATCGCCTATTTTTCAATGATGCTGAAAAAAGACCTCTCTTCTAGTCACTAACTAGCAAGCTTTTGTAAGTTTCTACAAGTTAACAAAAGACTAAGAAATCAACAGAAAAGTATACATATATATATTTAGTTTGGCGTCAACTAATTGGAAAGTGGTAAAGATAAAACAACACAAAAACCTTTCCACCTAGAACATCTCTTGCTTCTAGTAACAAAGGTTGGTGACCCGCATCTGCTAGATATTTTGCAGTTGATAAACCAGCCAAACCTGCGATAATTTTGAAAATCAGAAGTTTCAATATAAACATAAACAAGAAAAACTTTTAAAAAGAGAAATTACAATGGTGACTACAGGGTTTTTAATTTATCTGTTGAGGAGATGGGCTTACAGAGAAGAGACCAAAGTGAAATTCTGTCTTGAAGCAATCCTGTTCAGAAGACAGTTTGACTAAGATGAGTTGGTTCCAATAGGGAATACACTGGGTATGCAGAGAGGGTGCTCTTTCATTAATTTAGACCTGCCTTTTGGTTCTACTTTGATAAAATGTCGGTGCTGCATTCAATTATTCAAACCCATAAGAACAAATTGACTAGGTGGATGAAACATTATCTTTAAGGTTTAATCTCCAATCTCCTCCACCCACTTTTGACGCACTTTTCTGTCTTATTTGGCCGGTACGGGAAGAAATTTCAATGTAGCTTTTAATTTTATGGAGGTTTATTTTCAACTTAAAGAAATTTTCCGTGTATTCAAGTGTTGGCATTTATAATGAAAGAGTCACAGTGGGTTTAAAAAAAAAACTTTGAATGAAATTATTAATTACGTTGAAATTTCTTAGGTGTAATTGGAGTTACTTTGCAAATTCCAGAGCAGAAAAAATAAAAATAAAATACTTATTATTCGTTGAGATTGGAGAACTGAAAGAGAATTGAAAATAAAAATAATTGATATGAGTATGTTTTTGTTGCCTTATCAAGGCACGTGACAGTCAGTTGTCACAGTCCCCCAACATTTAATATTTCATTAATTACAAATAATTAATTAAATATATTTTTATTAGAAAAAGTATATGAAAATGGATCTTAATTTGATCCTATTGAAGAGCCGAAACAAGAGATAAAATTTAATAAATGAGTAAATCATGTTTGAGATAAATATTTAGATCAAAATTTTGGAGAGTAGAACTTGTGAATTTATTTTATTTTTGTCTTATCATGAAAACGAATTTAAATGGTCCTTCTTTGTTACTCCATTTTAAGATTACAAATTGAAAATGAATTCAACATGTTTGATTAAAAATATTATTTTGTTAATTAAATATATTTTTATTAGAAAAAGTATAAGAAAATGAAACTTAATTTGATCAGATTGAAGAGCCAAAACAAGATATAAAATTAATTAAATGAATAAATCACGTTTGAGAAAGATATTTTAGATCAAAGTTTTGGAGAGGTAGAAATTGTGAATTTATTTTTTTGTCTCATTATTGTAATTGCCGCCAAATTTTTTTGTCTTTGGGATTGACGTGTACCACAGAGTTGCAATGCAAACCTTCAGAATGTCCCTTTGTACGGAACTCAATATTTTATTTTTATTTCCTTTTTTTGGGAGCCGTCAATGTATCATTAATAAAGTGGACATGTTTGTTCAGTTTTTATCACCATTATTTGCAGAATTTTATATGGTCAAGTTTTCGTATTTTAATCGTACCATTTAAAATATATATAATATCAGATGATATGATTTGGGGCCAAATGTGAAAGAATCAAAATCTAACCCACATCACTACACCTTACCTGGTTAGCCTTGTTGAATTCGTTAAATTTACTTTTCTATTTATTTTTTATTAATCACATTGTATAAAGATTTTTATAAAATTTATTTGTAAGTATAGTATTACTCATCACAGAATACCAAAATAACATTTGCTTTTCAGCAACTTTACATTTCTATTTTATGTTGTCCTATAGCTTTAACTGATCTCTACATTTACGCTGGTAATGGAGGCAATTCTTGCTGCTCCATCTCCACACCACTAATCTTCTGGTAAAGCCGATCAAACGCATCCTTGATAGATATGGCATTTTTATAGACTACAATTATTGGAACAAAAACCCATACAATGAAAAAAATATATCCGTTTGAGTGAGGAATGACAGAGACTAATGCCGCCGAAGCAAGAGAACCTGACATGATGCCTATTCCGTCGCAGACTTGAGAGTGAGCACTCTGATAAGACTGATATTGAAGTTTAAACTTCAAATCAGCAGCAAGTACAAAGTAGTAGATAATTGCGGCCACAAGAAAAATCCACATATTTATTGCATGCGTCTCAAACAATGAGTTAGTGGTTCCTTGAACATGCAGTTGTAAAACGGTAACAAACAATGGAATGAGAGCACTGAAGACACCATAGTTTGGGATTGACGACACGATATTTTGCACACTACAAAACCAGAAAAATAATAAATAAAAATGATTAAATGAATTTGCTTCTTATAATATATTAACTTATTACGTATGATTATGTTCTCAGTGAAAGTAAACCTTACTTGATAGTCCTTGCATTGTTCTGTATATAATTGTTGTGCCTGCAAAAGATTAACAGATTTGCCTCAAAAATATGTATAAAATCTCGCAAACATCAAATATCATCGTTCTTGTAAATTTACTGGAATGTTTTCGGAGCGATTTGCAATAAATAAATAAATAAATATTTTCCGCTAGAAGGAGAAGATTGAAGACTGATGTTCTAAATAAATTTCTAAATATGCTCTACTTTATAAATACCCTTTTTTAAAATACTTTCTAAATATATTATACTCAAAAGGTAGGGTATATTATTTGCAGAAAACTCACCTCATCAGTTGACCGACAAAATTTTGTATCTTCAGCCGTTTGTGTACTCGTTTTTCGGCTTAAAAACCCTATATTCTGCTCTTTTTTCTCAGGAACAAAAAGGTTCAGGCTAAATTAAGGATTGGAGAGAGGTGGAGTAAGGAAATATTAATTGAAATGTGTTCTTCTGATGAAAGAGTTGAGGTGCAAAAGAGAGATGAGGCGGAATAAAAATGTAAAGAAAGTGCAAGATAATTGTTATATAGGTTTTTTGACGAGGCAAGTCATTGCATTCACAGACAGTCAATGGATTTAGCATTCATGATTCATATATATCAGCTATTTCCACAGGACCACATCTGCGGACAATGCGTGGATGGGAGAGAGAGCTATGTTTTGAAAGTCCACATACAACTTTCGTCACACATCAAATTATGGAAATGTCATTCTCTTTAATTTAACTTTTAAGCTCATAACTATAACTGTAAACTCCTGGTTGGCTTCTTTTCTGCTTTAGCTTTTGCTTGCTCTCATACAAAACTAAAGAACATAACTATAACCGTAAAACAATCATATTAGAACTTCAAATTTCTTAGAATAGTGTATAACTTAGGATTTTACTTTATCTTATAGGGATAAGCAATTTTCTTTCTTGAATCCACATCTTCTCGATGCATGTCATAGGATGCATTCTGGTATCCAAAAACAATAATAAAAATAAAAATGTGATAATTGTTAAAGAACGATGAATTGCATAAAAAGTAAAAAATAATAAAAGGATAAAATAACAATAAATTACGTGCAATAATATATAGGAAAGCAATAATTAGAGTTAGAACTCCAAGTTGGGATATAAGAATCTTGAAACTTAGAACTTCAAGTTCTAAAGTGTTGATGCTGGATTCTTGCACCAACGAATTTTTACGTGTACGACTTTGATTGGCTATTCAATACACATAAAAAGGGGATATATATGCAAAGGGAGTTTTTTAAGTGGTTCGGATGCTAAGGTAGCAAATCCTACGTCCACTGATTTGTATTGAAATTAGTAAGTGTCGTCGCGGTCGCGAGCTGACTTACATCAGACGAAAAAGTCAAAGAGAAAGTTACAAGAGAGAGAATGATTTCTATTGCCCTTTTGTAAAAAATGGTCGAATCCCTTTAATGAAGGGGTCTTCCCTATTTTATACTGAACCGAAGCGTATAATCATCACTAAATCCGTGGTTTGGTGTGATTGTCAGTAGATAATCTGGCTTTATGTCCCATTTCCCTTTTTCCAAGCTGACAGCGCACGACTTGTTGCAGGAGAATGGACGCGTGTGGGCTCCACATCACTTAGCAGGTCTGACGTGTGCATGCTGCTCTGACGGGAGCAGGTCGCCCTTCACGTGACTTTCCCACGTCAGCCCTTTGTTTCCTTGGGCATAACATAAAGTTTGAGTTTTTTAAACTTGAGGCCTTTTATTACTATTATATATAAACTTCAAGTTAGCAGTTACATAAGAACATAACTTCCGTATTAAGAACTTTAGGTTTTGAATCCATATATCAAAATCACAACTCAGGATTTCAGGTTCTTGACATTTGAAACTTTAGATTCTAAAATGTAAATCAAAATTTTAAATTTAGAACTTTAAGTTCATGATTGGAGACTGATTCTTAGAACTTTGGGTTCATTTATTATTTCTATTTACAAACTTCATGTTGCCATGATTTCTGGTGTCTCCAGTAATATAATATAACTCAAAAAAATAAATACGTGATGCAATAAAGTCAATAATAGTAAAATGTAACAACCGTTACACTTACTTACTGAGTTCCTCGTACTGTTAACATATTATGATTTTAGTGATGTAATTGCAATAAAATAAACTGATAAAGACTGAAATAACCATAGACCATGTGCGTGCATGTGCTTCCGCCGGGTCCGTGTTGATCCTCCTCACTCCAGTTTCCATATCCTACTTCTCGTGTACTTTCATTGAATTGGGATTGGATCCCATACTCCCTCTCACACGTATACCCTCTTTATGAAGCTTCGTGCGTACCTTCCTGGCTTCCTCTTCTCAAATCTAATATACTATTTTCCACGCGCTTTTCTTTTTCATTTTAATTTTTCGTTGTACTTTAATTAAATATCACTATTGGGTAAATACTAAAATAAGTATATTTATTACAAAGTTTTCCCTATAATACTCCTAAGAAATTTATACACATAAAGTTTCTCGAATGTGATCGCCAAAACGTTTAAAAATTTGGGATTAAAAATAATTACTCAAAAGTAGATTTCTTTCCATTAAAAGTTGATAAAATTTTGTCACTTATAAAACATCTTTGGTTAAAAATTAAAAATCATCATATTAAAAAATATAGACATCCCAACAAGAGAGAGAATATGAAAATGGATACAGCAATACAATCTAATCTAGCTTATATTTGGCTCGATAATATCGACACTTTATATCTCAATCAACAAATATTTGACACTTTATATCTGACTAGGCATAATTGAATGAAAGCACACGAGTCGTAGGATATGGAGTGAGGAGGATCCACACGTATCCGGTGGAGGTCTAATGTAGGCTCTATGCTGGCAGTCTTTGATTCACAACTAATAGTCAAATACCAGTCACTCCTGACCCTGAGCCTGCATAATCAAATGATACTTCTCCCTTAGCAGTGATGGATCCAGAAATTTCACTCGATGGGAGCAAAAAATAAACAAAATAATTTTTTTCCAAAGAGAAAAAGGGAAAGAGAGGTTTCGTGTTTTGTTATAGTACTGTAAGAGTTTAAAAACCAAAAAAGCTTTTCTTTTTCCAAAATGTCAAAGTTATATAGTGGATAAAATGTCAAACTCTTGTAGAGCAAATGTCAAAGTCTTCTAGAGGATAAAATGCAACTAAATATAAATATTTAGAAGATAAAATGCAACTAAATATAAATATTTATACAATCCAAAAGTTTTATAAAGTTTGAGTGGGCCGTGGTCTCCACTCCTTAAGTAAATCCGCCACTGTCCATTACTCCACTCTAAGATCACAAATTGAAAACGAATTCAAATATTTGACTAAAAATAGTATTTTGTTAATTAAAAGTAATTAATTAAATATATTTTTATTAGAAAAAAGTATATGAAAATGGAACTTAATTTAATCATATTGAAGAGCCGAAATAAGATATAAAATTAATTAGATGAGTAAATCACGTTTGAGACAGATATTTTAGATCAAAGTTTTGGAGAGCAGGAAGGAGTTAGAAATTATGAGTTATTTTTTTTATTTTTTTTATTTTATTTTTGTCTCATTATTGGAATTGACAACCCAGAATGTCGTCTTCAGGACAATACGAAGGAAAACCTGTCGAAAACCTGTCAACTTCATATTTATTAATTCATATACAAAATTCACAACTTCATGTTTTTCGTTTCCTTAAACGGATTGAACAATATAGGGGGAGTGACCCCAATCTCTCGCGTAAAGTGTTTAACATTTCAATTTCGGTCTTTTAAAATATCATTCTATTATCTAAATTTTTATTATCACATTAAACATAGAGTAAACTCAGTTCAGGTTATTGAAACTTTTAAAAAGATAATATCGATAAATCTTTTGGTGGTAAAAAATTATATTTTAGTGGTTGAAATTGATTAGAATTTGACTTAAGAATGGTGGTTACGCAAAGCTTAATAACTCGATTGTTGACAATTAATGGGATTAGTAACAGTAAAGTTTGAGAGCTTTTGATAAGTGATGATCGAGGAAGAAAATGATAGTGGTGTAGGATTACAACGATATTGAAAACTAAATATACGTTTGGATAGTAAAGTGATATTTTAAAAGTCTATGGGTAAAAAAGTATCATTAAATCGTTATTTTGGTGAGAAAAAGTCATTTACTCTTGTTTAAACCCACCAAAACTTTTTATAAGCCCTAATTTGAATAAAATTTATTTAAAAAATTAACTTAAAAATATATTTCAATTTAAAAAAATTAAAAGATTAAATTTGGGGTTCACAAAGAGTTTGGGTGCGGCTTAAATAACACCACTCCCACCTAAATCCAATATATTTTTATTTTAAATCACTTAAAAATAAAAACCAAAAGACAAACGATACAAATTTTTTTTAGCTAAAATACCTACGCATTAGAGTTAAATAATATTAAAATATCGAGTACAAAACATAAAATTTGTAAGAGTGATTTAACTTCAAATTAATCCCCATTTATGCATATGGAATTAATTAGAAACATGGTCCGAGTCCCCCCACCAACTAAAGCAATTAATAACATGTTCCAGCAACAACTCCCCTCAATCGTGACAATTGTGGCTGAGACATTTTTAACTTACCTAATAACACAGCCTTTCTAAAGTCATTGCATTCGACCCAACACCTAATCGGCCGAGCCCAAAAATGAAAATCTCTGTAAGAACTAAATTAATTTATGGTCCATGTATTTAAGGATTTCAGTTTAGCCATAAGTAAGCACAACCCATCGACACCTGGCTTTAGGTAGATAAAATAGTTCATATTCAGAAGGTCAGAACAAGCTAGGCAAGAAGATTGTTGATTTTTTGATTGGGAAGAAGAAGTCATTGACTGTAAATCCTCCATCAACACATATAGTTTGGCCAGTTATATATGAAGCTTCGGGTAAGCACAAGAATGCTACCAAGGATGACACCTCCTTTGGTTCCCCATTCCGTCCCATCGGATTCGACATTTTACTTCCTCCAAGAATCTCTCATTACCCAGATACTGCAATCCATTAAGGAACATCCAACAATATATTTCAAAACCTTCTACTTTTATAACCATATATATATATATACATAAAGTAATTCAATACAAAAGTAATTCTTACAGGTTCAGTTAGGAAGTTCTGATAAACCAAGGTTTTAGGTGGGTTCCCTCCTCTCCTGAACTAGTTTTTTTAGAATGAGTTCTACCAAACCCCTTTATCAGTTGCAAATTCATGACTTGTCAAACAATTTAATCTCCTAAAATGCATTAGCTTCCGTCTCTTCAGAATTAAAGAAATTTAGATTCAAATTCTTTGTTTCACATAATAACCACCAAGTAGCCAATAACCCCATGCATAAAGAGTAATTTCAATTGTTATCTTCCCGATATTACAAGGTTTTTGTTAAATTGTGCCGTTTGCAGTGCCGTTTTGATACTCAAGTAATGCGCTGCCATTTTGTTAAGCTCCAATTAATCTTGGCCCTTCGATGGATGCATGATCTAATGGGTCATATTCACCCAACAGGTCAACGGTATAAAAGAAGACACTTTCCCAGATTTGAGGGCTCTCTCGATTTCTCTCTGTAATTCGCGAGTGTAACCTAGTGTGTTAGGGTTTTCTCATTCAAGTTGTTCTCCTTGTGTAAATCTGTCTAGAATCTTGTTAAGGGTTGAGTGTTCCTTCAAGGGTAGAGATTTATCTAGGCATTTCAGATTTGCAATGTAAAAAGGGGCAAGGGTGAGTGAGCAATTGAGGTTAAAACTTGAGAGTGAGATTTGGCCTGTAATATGTAATCTTGAGGCTTTAATCATAGTGCAGCGGCTCTCCATATTTTGGAGCTCAACTTGGATGTAGCTTGTTTGAACAAGTGAACCACGATATATTGGTGTGTTGTTCTTGATTCTTTACTTTTCAGTTTGTGTTTGATCGATTAGTGTTTAGGATTGTTCAATTAGACTTGATTTACAACAGTAGTATCAGAGCTACCCCAGGGTTCGTTGCCTTTTCCCTGTCTCTTTCAGTCTTCACTATAAACATATTCTTGAGATGAAAGATTACCAATGGTTTTAATCGGAGAATCTCACTAGCAATGCCAGCCCACCCATCAACCATTATGTATGTAATAAAGAATGTGGCCTTCATTGGTATGGATATCCCAATGGTTCGAGGAATCCTGCAATGAAACAAAGTGAATATACAATTTTCAATTCCAAGGGAAGCATATTAAGACAAATTATGATAATAACTACAGTTCTAGAGAGTGGGCATATTGCTCAACATTGATAATCGATAACACCATTACAAGAGCAATCAGATTGGCGAGATCATTTTCTGACACAATAGCATAATATCTCATAAAAATTTCAAGCAAAGAAATAAAAAAATCTCTCAGCATAAAGGATATAATATATTACTGGGTTGGTGATTGATGAAGGAAAGAGTGCAGTTATGCAAAAGCTGTTCCGGCAATGATACTTCCTAAGAAGACATTCACCAACATGAAGTAATAGTACTTTGCTGATGTCCTTCGTTCTAGATTTGATGCGGCTATATGTCCCTCAATCTTCGACATTATCATCAAAACTGTTGGAAGTATGTAAAAGAAGATTTTAAGAGCAAGACCAGGAAGAAAACCCTGAAGGAATGACTTGATGAATTTCCTGCAAAATATTGCCAGTTAATTCCAAGGAAGGCAATAATGAAATATGATAAATGTATATAACAAAATGTGCAAATAGCTATTTAAGAGAATTACTATGAAGAATTTGACATGAGAATTACTATGAAGTGCCTCATCTCTTGTTGCTTCAGGGTCAACCTTGCCCCATTCTGCCTCTGTTTCAGAACAAATTTATCATTCAAGTAATACCTCACCTGGCAGAGACAATAGTAATCATGATGCACGGCCCTTGCAGCATGGTAAATGGTCCAAGGGAAAGGATGGTTTTCTTGTCACTGATATATGGGGTGTGGATGCTGGTAGCTTGGTTTGTGCCACCCCAACAGTTTGGCTTCGGCAGACCGAGGAGGGAATGTATCTCTGTCCTCATCAGTATAAAAGCCTTACCATAATCCTTCTCATTCCTGTTTCCTCCATTCTAAATGGAGAGCAAGGTGTTTCTGCAGTAAAGCAACAAGTTCTTGATAATGTTCCTTATTTTCATTGTTGATTTATCAATGATTTTTAGCCATTGAACTTCTCTTGCTTATGTTGTTTTTCTGGTTTGCTATCATTTGTCAATCATTACCCTCAAAATTTTGTTTGTTACAGAAGTCCAGTGCGGTTGGTCTCTAAATCATGTCACATTGTTCAGTTCGGTTTAATTTAGTTCATCAGATATTTTAAATTAATAAGATTTTCTATCCAGTTAATGCTACTTATATTGTCCTGAAGTTTTCATTTTATCCTCTAGGACCTTGACACTCTTCTATTGTGTATTTTCTTTTCACATCTGTCATTCTGCTTTACGCTGTCGGTTATTTGCGATTTTGTGGAATTCTTACTTCATTAGAAGAGTGTATCATTGTAGATTTGAAGCATACATAGTAGTGCCTAAATTTTATCTTCTTTCTTGCATCTTTAAGGCCTCACTAAAGATATTAAAAGTTGAAGAGAAACTATCCAAAGGTTGGGGTGGCCAGAATGCATATCATGTCAGTGGGTATTGTTACTTACTTGCCGATGGTGACAGAAATATCTCAAGGGCTTCTCCACCAGGAAAGGTTACTACACTAACAAAGGTAAAGCACACTGTTGCAATTGTGTTGTGAATATGTCTGGTTTAACACAGAAGAATGTATCCATGCAATATTATTTAGGCTGGATGATTAACAATCTTTTACTGCAGCTTCAAACTGAACATTTTTTTTTTTTTTTGGTGCGTGTTAAGGGATTGAGGACAGTTCAGTAAATGAATTTTAAATTATGGTCGACATCATAGGAGCACTTTGATTGTCTATTAGATCACCATATGTGTTGTCAAGTCTAGTCTATTTTATCATCCTCAATGGATGGCTTATATGAGGGCTAAAGTGGAAAAAAATTATGGTGGCTCCACCCCTGCTTATATTTATATGCATAGTCTTGTAGGTGACCTATATTAAAATGTGAGGCACATGTAATTATTTTCTTGTTATTTGAGGCTGACATGGAAATTTGAATATGCTTTGATGCTAAGGTGCCATTTATAAATTAAAGGGACTCCCATCTTTAAGAGAACTATATTAATTTGTAGTAGTGGTGTTTTGATGAGAATAAAACTTTCAAGTTGGTGCATTTTGTGTTATTGTGTTGCAGGAATCTTTACTTGCATTAAGCAAGCTTAGAGAAGAGGTAGATTTGGAAAAAAAAGTAGAGCAAAATATGATAATCCAGACTCTGAGAGATTTGGAACTATGCATCAGAGCAAAAAATAATGCCTGGGTTATTGCTGGGGGTAACAAGGGGGAAGGAGCTTTATATGGTTCTTGAGAAAGCAAATGAAACACTTCTTTATGCCTCTGATGCTTTTGAGAAGTTCAGCAACAGGTAGTGCTTTTTTCTTTTGATATTGTGTTGAACTTCTTTCAGTGTCCACATCATCAGTGTGATTATTCATCATTTTGATTGTTGTTGCTTTTACTGTTTCTGTTGGTACTCCCTTGTGTTTCATGTTGATGCGAAGTGAATAATTTTAGAAAAAACTATAGTCTTGATGGTTTAGATGTCCTGTAATATTCAGGAGATTTTAGGGGGCTTAATTTATCTGTTTGTGCTCGGGAAAGGGTGGGAATGAGTAAAACTCTCCGAAACACACACACAAAGACACGCACACATGCACAAGAAGACTTGTTAGACAAGAATGACCAGTTTGGGTCAAGAACATCTCCAACCCTGATACATTTTATCCAATTTATCCAAGTTAACTCAATGGATTATCAACTGTTTATTAGTACGTTTACTTTCTTTTACCATAAGAAGATTCCTCAAATTTTACTGAAGTTCTGAAATTTATTTTAAGTCTTGAATTAGAACAAATAAATTGAAAAAGTATTCTCCAAACAGACCAAATCAGTGCTGATTTGTTTGGCAATTATTATTTCCCTATTAATTTCCATGGAAGCTTATTTTGGTGTTCCTTTTTTTCTCGTTGGTCATGTTTCGGAGTTCATTGGATATGGATATTTCAGATAAATAGAGAACAAAACAATTTGTTTGATGAATTATGCAGGTATTGCAATGGAGCTTTTTCTTTGGACTAGGAAAAACTTTGGATCTCCAGTATATGTGCTCATGTAATAGAAATTTTAAGCATTCGATACACGTCTGTTGGGCAGCAAAGACTGGTGAATGAAATACAAAAAAAGGGAAACAAATTTTATCTGTTGTAGATAGCGCAAAATCTGCAAGAGCTTTAGACGTAAAATTGGTTGCAGGATTAATGTGGGCTTCGTTTTCGGGTAGGTTCAGACTGCAGCGTCTTAATGAGACTTGCTCTCTGATGCTGTTACATTAAACTGTATGTGAAGGCATTTGTTTTAAAAAATATTAAGAGCTGGGCCTGGGACTATAATTCTGTTCTAATTTATACTGTATAAAAAAACGATTTGTGTCAATCTGTTACTTTTTCCAAATTGGTTGACTTGAATTGCAAATATTTTGTTTAGGGGTATGATGTCTCGAATTTTCATCGTTTTTACGTGTAGAGAGTGTACTAATTGATTATATAAACTGATTGTTACAAAATTTATTCTCGTTAATTATTACGTCAATTGGTATATAAAAAACTTACAAATATAATATTCATAAAATTAATTGTCATTATTTACATAAATTTTTTGAAGGTTGACACTGGAATAAAGTGTTCCAGAGCAGAACAGTGATAGTTCTTAAAACCTGTAAACAAATAGGGTGTCAAAAAAATTTTCCTTAAGAATATATATATATAAAAAATTGAGATCAATGTATTAATGAGTATTTTAGATTTGGTAAGAATATACCACATCATCAAATCATTCCTAAGTTAAATGTATTTTATTTTAAAATTATTATTCATGAAATGAGTTGGATGAGTTAAAAGTAAAAATAAATTATGCAAATAAAGTATTCTTTTTTTTATCTTCACCAATTATAGATAATTACATATTTTCACCAGTTAAAAGTAAAAATATCAATAATGCTGTGAAAAAATTGCAAGTAATGCCAGGCCCAAGTGCATGTATCAATTAGAGATATAACTTGGCCATGTGTTATAAGGCCCAAAACCTGTCAATTTGGTGGACTTGAAAACACTCCTTTTTTTTATTTTCACCAATTATAGATAATTACATTTGACTTTTCTCTCTCTCGTCTCGTGCTGTGCTTATCTAAACCAGACCTAGTTGTTTCCAGAGAGAGCGCTTCACCGTTTGTTTTTCAGCAGGTAAACCTTTCACGTTAATCTCCGATCTTGGCGTTTTAATTGATTTATTTGCTGTTTAATTTCACGTGCTGTAGCGAGCTAACCTGATCCAGCTCTTAGCGTGCGCGGCTGATTTCTTTTCTGAATTTTGATTCATTTTGTTTTTGTTTCTTGATTGGGTTCTCAGTTTTAGGTTGTGGGTTGGTTGATGATTTTGATCTGGGGTTTTTGCTTACTTGAGTTTTTGGGTTGATTTGTATGTTTTGTTTTGGTGATGATTGAAGGGTTAAAGTTGTTAGCCTTTTGGAGTTTTTATGATCTCGGTGAGTTGAGTTTTTGTGTGGAGATGGAATTGTTTTAAGTGATGAAAACTGTGTTTTTGTTGTTTGATCTTGTTAGCTCGTGATGGGAAACAGTTTTTATTATTGTTCAGTGAATTTTTTTTTATGGGTTTGGATGTTCAATTTAGGTTTCTTTATTTTTAATTAACAAGAATTTTGATTTTCCAGTTGAGTTCACTTCGAAGTTAACCTTTTTCAACCGTGTTTACTTTAGTTTTACTCTTGAACTTTACTCCTTGGATTTGGTAGTTCTTTTTCGTGCTTTGCTCTGGAATGTTGTTGGAGCTGAATTTTTCAAAAAATATTTCTTTTCGATTTATCCAATTTGGGCTGATGAAGAGCCTTAATGGGCCACAATTGTGAATGAATGACAATTCCTTAATGAACTAGGTTGAGCCCAGCCCAAACATTCCTAAGCCCAATAATAAAACCCTAAGCAAAAAGATTCCTAGGGTTTTGTTCTGTATCTTATACTGTAAAATCGATATAGTCTGCTTCAGATTTGAACCAACCCCATCAACTTTCAAACTTAGGTATGCTTCTTTCTTCTATTTGTTTCTTCGTCGTTTTGTTCCCAGATTTTGTTGTGTCTAGGGTTTCTTCCTTTATTGAATCTGTATTTGGTATTTCATTTCGAAATGTTTCTGATGATGTTAGAATCATGAAAACTTTCGTTCTTCTGAGAATATATTCATGCGGAATAATTATGGAGACCTGAACTGAAGAGACATCTTTGATTCTTCTGGGTTTTGTTTCACTTTTATTTTTTTATTTTTTTTTAATAATTTCTAATAATAAAACAGTATACTTCATTTTCTAGGGTTCAGGCTTTGTGATTTATTTAAGATTTTAAGTAATGTGTGTAAACAAGCATTGTAGATTTCTGAATTGTCTCTGAGGATGAATAAAATTATACTTTCGTTCTTCCAAGATATTTCATGCGGAAAATTTATTGGAGACCTGAACTGAAGAGGCTTTTATTTTTATTTTTAGTTTGAAATTTTGTGGTTATAGTTTCTTTATACATTTTAAAGCTGATCTTTAAGATTATGTAGCCCATTGTTTTCGTTTTTTTTTTTTTATTTGTGTTAAGTGCATATGTGTTATTAGAAATCGGAGATCTTTTCTCTTTTGATGTTTAAATGAAAACTTTCGTTCTCCTGAGTATAAAATGCTGAAAATTTATGGAGACCTGAGCTGAAGAGAATTTTTATGAAGATCTGTCCTCATTTTAGTCACCATTTTGGTAGATTTTGGGTGTTTTGTATCCTGTTGTTCTCTATGTTGTGTTTTCCCCCCTTGAATTGGTTGGATGAGTGGGACCATTATTAACAATAACAATAATTGGCAGCCATTTTGTAGACCGTTATTTGCAATTTTTCTTTTTTATGGTGGTTGAAATTTGAATTTGGCTCATGTTGGTTGGGGCTTTTTCTTTTAATGCTTTTTGCAATTTTTTTTGCCTTGGTAACTATTTGCGCTTGTAACTGCAATGAGTTATTTTGCATGTTTTCATGGTGTTAAAAGATACTGTTGAGTTGTTTAATATTAACTCCATTGTAATTTTGTGTGTGAAAGATACCTTTAATAAGTTAGCTTTACGCATGAGTTCATTATAAGTATTAAGGGCTTTTTTTCACATTTCCATTTCAGAATTGATCTTGATAACCAATAGTGAGGTGAATGTACTATTAATCTAATTTGTGAATGTTGCTATGGTAGTTAATGTGTTCCCACTGCTTTACTATATTCAATCCTGATACTAGCAAATTTCAGCTTTTAATTTGTAGTTTTGCTGTGTTAGTTTCTTGCCAGGTCTACATCTAGGATTTGTTTGAAGATCAGGACTCTCTTCTTTTATCAACACGAGGTACTTATTTGCCCCTTTCTGGCCAAGTTATCATAATTGTTAAATTCATGAGCATTTCATTGCTGCTGATTTACTGACATAACTTTGTTCTGTTTTTCTTGTTCTTATTATGTAGCCGACCAATGGAAGAAGATGTAAGTTATTTTTGTAGTTTGAACACAACACACACCCTCCTAAATGTCCTCATTGCAATTGTGTTAATTCCCTGTTTTTCATGCTGTAGCATGTCAAGAATGAGGAAGAGGAGTTTAACACTGGACCACTATCTGTTTTAATGATGAGTGTTAAAAACAATACCCAGGTAATTTTATTGATTGCCTCATGATTTTAAGTTGGCTTATAAAGGGAAAGTCTGCCATCATAAACTGAATATTTTGACCTGATTGGACAGGTGCTCATTAATTGTAGAAACAACAAAAAGCTTCTTGGTCGAGTGAGGGCATTTGATCGCCACTGCAACATGGTTCTTGAAAATGTCAGGGAAATGTGGACTGAGGTTGGGTTTTAGCAATGGATCATTTTTTTTAATGAGCCGTCATATATCTATGTTAAAATAACATCTGATTTCATTGTTGTAGGTACCAAAAACTGGAAAAGGCAAGAAGAAGGCCCTCCCGGTTAACAAGGACAGATTCATCAGTAAGATGTTTCTCAGAGGAGATTCTGTGATTATTGTTCTTAGGAATCCGAAGTAGCAGATTTTAATTTGTGATGATCTGTACCAACACTATGAACACCATCCCACCAAACAGTAGGTTCGTTCTAAAGGCATTTCGTATGTTATATACACTTTTGTGATGCCATTCCTTCATACCAAGATCGGTGGGAGTATTTAACTGTTCCCAATTTAGAGCAACTTCACCTAGAACTAAATTTAGTGGATCATATTTGATGAAGTAGATAAGAGTTGAACTGTAGGTCTTATCGCCTCTTCATTTTAAACAATGAATGATATTTTGGCTTCTAGCTTTTGAGTATGAACGAATTGTTTGCTTCTCTTGCTGCACCTGCCACCACTACCGGACTTTAGGATTTATGATAATATATCTGTGTGTCCTAGTCCCAATGGTTTGCAGAAATGCATATTTCTCATTTTATTTGGTATGTTTAAATCCGGTACCCTTGGGCAGCAAAGACTGGTGAATGGAATACAAAAGGGAAACAAATTTTATCTGTTGTATATAGCGCAAAATCCGCAAGAGCTTTAGACGTAAAATTGGTTGCAGGATTAATCTGGGCTTGGTTTTCGGGTAGGTTCAGACTGCAGCATCTTAATGAGACTTGCTCTCTGATGCTGTTACATTAAACTGTATGTGAAGGCATTTGTTTGAAAAAATATTAAGAGCTGGGCCTGGGACTATAATTCTGTTCTAATTTATACTGCATCTGTTACCTTTTCCAAATTGGTTGACTTGAATTGCAAATATTTTGTTTTGGTGTTGGATGTACTTAATATTGCCTTGTTAAAAATCTTACTAGGGAAGCCAAATGGGATAAAACTTGGTCAAGGAAGAAAGAGAACAGTGCACATATGTTTAGTACAGTAGCTCTCTTTAATATTTTGCTTCCCCTAATCACTACTCCCTATAATAATAGCAAAATTAACTTGATTGCTTTTGAGGCATCGCATACTGATGATATGTACTAACTTCTCAAATGTTGATGTCAATAACTATATGGGTTTTCGACTAACATCACGAAGTGCTAGGATTTCTAAGTGATTAGAAAATGTCGCAACCAAAGTTTTCTTTTGAGTGTCACAATATTTGCTATGCCATTTAAAAATATTTTCTGTCTACATCAATACATTGATTGCAATTACTATGTCTGGTCTAATATATTTGTGCTAAGGATAATAAATCACCTATTGCATGAAGATATTGTACTTCAAAACCAAGTATCCTTTCATCATCGTCTTATGATGAGATAGATCTGTTTCATGATTAATAGTCCGAACCATTATTGGGGTACTCAAGGGGTCAACCTCATCCATATTAAAACTTCCCAGGATCTTTTTAATATAATCTGACTAATGAGTCAATATTCCATTTGAACAATGTTCGATCTATAGGCTGAGACTATATTTTGCTTTCTTTAGATCTTTTATTTTTAATTCTTCTTTTAATCATCTAGTTACTTTTGTGAGTTCTTTAGGAGTTCAATTAAAATCATGACATTGACACATACTACCACAATTGGCAAAACTAGATTAATTTCCTTATGGACTTGCATAGGCATAGTGGGATTTATTAACATATCCCTCCTCAAGTATTCACTAAGGTGATTGTACCACGTTCTTCTATATTGTTTCAATCCATATAATGCCTTTTGGATTTGCCATTTTTGCTTTAGGCAATATGAATCCTTCAAGGAGTTTCATATAAATATTAGTATTTATTATGCTGTACAAGTATGTGGTAACAACATCTCTGAGACATATATCAAGTCTTTTTGAGACCAATGAATAATTAAATATCAAAACATGATCACATTCATCACTCGTGAATACATCTTATCAAGATCAATTCCAGTCTCTGAAGAAAACATTTAGCCAAAATATTGGCCTTATATCTAGCAATTTCATTTTCTCAATTCCTTTCTTTGTAAATATTTATTTATATCTCACAAGCTTAACATCTCTAGGTGTTTTCACTATAGGTCCACATACTTTACAATTTGCTAAAGAAGTCAAATCTTCTTGAATTGGTTTTTTTTTCCATTTTGGGCAACCATATCACTATTTATACTCATCAATCGTCAATCATATTTTCAATAGCTACTACAAATATATTATTGATGATCATATTTTCACAATTTTACATTTCTCTCGTATATGCAAAATTTATAAAAATTTCAAAATTTCTATATCCCACTTTTGGCACATGTGCCACTTTTAGGGCAACAATTCTATGTGCCATTTTTTTTTACATTTGCCACTTTTAGGGAACTATTCTCATATGCTACTTTTGTAGTATGTGCAACTCTTTTGTCTCTTTTGAAACTTGTGCCTCTTGAAAGGCAAGACCTTTTTAAGCCCTTATCTTTTTAGGGATCATTATTTCTAAAGATAGAGAATGTGGTTTTATCTATAGTCCAAGCCTTATTGTTGGTAACACCAATGTTAGTTTATTCTTTATTCATCTTCCAAGAAACAATATCATTAGACCTAGGGTTCTATCATGCAACAAATAAATTATTTGTGACCATTTTAACATACTGTTTAGCTGGAGTAATAACCTAAGTTGGTGTATTTATATATGATTTCGTTATGCATCTATAAATGCGTTTGGCATTCTGTTAATATTATGTCACTTTCGATGAAAGTTCATGTCTTACTTCATGAGATTTTATCATTTCCTTAAACATGGGAATATTGCATCATAAAAAAAAAAAAAAAAATTATAGTAAAGATATCACCCATTAAGGGCTCAACAAATTATATGACCATTAATTTGTCAACATTCACTTTTGGGAATTGTGAAATAACCACTTGGGAGTAATTTATAATTTTTATTGAAAGCTCATTGATTTATTCAACAGTCAAGAGGCATTACATCAATTCTACATATATGTATATCTATGAAATCCATATGCTACTTTTGGAGTAGGTTTGATATCCATTCAACTTCTTCAGGAGTAGATAATATATATTTCAGTTACTATCATAAACCATACAATCTCAATTGTGAGGTGTATGGGCAAAAAATCGTATTGGACTACTGATAGGCCAATATCATTTTATTCAACTTTGGAAACTATCAATGTATGGCCCAACGCTTTGGCCCAACTCCATTGGCTAACCGTACTCCGATTGGCTTAATGTATTACACTCACGGCTCCGTGCCACAACCTAACTCCGGTTGGTCGCTTGACAGATCCTATCGCGTGGAAGATTTACTCCATGAGCTGGTCCAATCAATATGCTGGTTCACTCTATGAGTTTGAGCACGCCACAAACTAGTTACTCTACGAGTCACATCACTTTGCGATATCTCTACGAGTTAGATCACTCTACAAATTGGGCTCAACTATGATTCGAACTTCTCAACAAAGATCACGCTTGCTATTCAATGCTCATGTCCCACACGAATCCTAACATTCCATGGATTCGAAATCTCATGAGAGTTTAACACAGGAAAAGACTTCGAGTCCTAAAGAAATTTAGACTCAAATTCTTTGTTTCACAGAATAACCCACCAAGTAGCCAATAACCCCATGCATAAAGAGTAATTTCAATTGTTATCTTCCCCGATATTACAAGGTTTTATTTAATAGAATATCATCAGAAGATGTACAATTCAGCACACCAAGCAACTTCGTGTGAATTGGCCTTTTGGGTGTTTCTTTTAAGTTATGCTCTGGGGAAGAAGAAGCCATTGACTGTAAATCCTCCATCCACACAAATAGTCTGTCCACTTATGTACGAGGCTGCAGGTAGGCTAAGGAACGCCACCAAAGATGACACCTCCTTTGGCTCCCCGATTCGTCCCATCGGAGTTCGCCATTTTACTTCCTCCAATAATTTCTCATCATTCAGAAGCTGCAAGAAGAATAAATTTCAAAACCATCTAGTCCTGTTCAAACAATTAACGATGATGTTCATAAGCATACAAAGTTCTTGCTCTTACAGGTTCAGCTAGGGGAGTTCTAATAAACCAAGGCGCCACAGAATTGGTCCTTATATTGTCTTTTGCCCATTCACAAGCCAAATTTTTGGCAAGCTGATTCATGGCTCCTGCAGATAATCAGTATAAATTATTACATCCATTTATAGAAGCTAGCAGTATGAATAATCAAATTATTGACATACCTTTTGTAGCAGCATATATGGATCCTACACTTACTGATACTACACCACAAACCGAAGACATGAAAATAATACTTGCTGATCCTGAAGCTTTCAGAAGAGGATGTGCAAGTTGAGACAAGTGGTAAGCGGACTCCAAATTGGTGGTCATGAGAAAAGAAAAGTCTTCAGCCTTGTACTCCCCAGTGGGTTTGGTCCTATTTGTCCCAGCATTGTTTATCTACAGAGGCACAATTAATTCAGTAACTTTAATATAATTTTGAGACTTGAGTAAAACAAAATGGATGGTGATATACATACAAGGATGTTGAGTTTGCCGTAAAACAGAGAGGAGACTTGCTTCATTAACTTCTCTCGTTCAGGTCGAGATGATACATCACAGACTGAACCACTGACTTTGAAGCCTTTCTTTTCCCATTCACGTAAGCATTCCTTAAGCTCTGCTTCATTCCTGGAGCATGTATGGACGATGGCACCTAGCTCTGCAAATTCTTCCACAACAGCATGCCTGATTACAATAGAAACAGAATGGTCATTACCATGAATCAGATTATTTTCACTTGGAGTCTAAATTAACCCAAAACAGATTATGCTTTTGAGCATGTAATTCTGTAAAGTTGGATGGTTGTGTACTCATCATGTTTTGATTAACATGATTACTCTATTTTTGCATGCATTGGCCTCAAGATCTGAAGTATAAATTAACGGCTAACTTTCTGCAGGGGCGTTATCGCATTTTTTAACTGTCATACCCATGTTCTTTTGAGAAACATGATGTCAACTGAACTACCTATAATAACAAACCTTAATGAAAGTTCAACAACATAGAATAAGAGGCAAAGAGAAGAAAATTAAAAGAGACAAGGGAATATATATATATAAGAACCCGAGTCCTTTGGTTCCACCCGTGACGAGTGCAGTCATTCCCTGAAGACTCCATCTGTTGCGGCCACCGCAATTATTTGCCTGAGTCATTCTCTCTAGCCTGCATTGCTATATTTCGAATGGTTTCGGAGGATTACTTATATACCATCTATAATCAATTCACCAGTCAGCCAGAGCCACTGATTAGTGGCAGAATATAAAAATCCCAGTGAAAAAATTAAGCGTGGAAAATTACTGCAATTGAAGATAAATGGGAAAGCTAAAATGTGTGGCTATCTTTCAATAAAAGAAGATACGTCTGTTGTCACTTATCATGAAAACGATATCTCATATATACCACTTATGTGGCTGATAGAAATTCATAGCTTTTTAATACTCCCAAAACTAAGGCTGCCAAAAAAAAAACCGGAAACCAAACCAAACCGAGAAACTTCGGTTTCGGTTTTAAAAAATGGCTAAACCGGTTTTTCAGTTTGGTTTACTGTTTATATCATTTTCTAAACCGGTTTTCTATAATCCTATTAATATAATAATATTATTTTAATTTTTAAAAATCCTTATTATCTAAAATCCTAAATACCTAAATCTACTATTAGTTTGAAATCCTAACTTCACACTCATGAGTCGACAATACTCCTCCTCTCAAACTCGCCGGCCGTCGCTGCCCTCTCCACTCTCCATTGTCTCCAATGGAGGCACAAAAGAAGGAATATAAACTAATTTCATATCTCCTCCCCATGCTTCGCGATTATTTTTTCATTATAATGTTGCTAGGATATCATTTAATAATTGTTGCAATCAATCCTTTTGCATATTCTATTATGATATTTGACCTTAATACATAATACCAATCCATTTAAATTATTAGTTTTTGAAAGGTAATAGAGAAAGTAAATGTAAGTTTTGCATTCCTCTTGCAGGTGATTCCGTGATTACACTTGGCCAATTAAAGAATGCTTAAGCCTTAAAGTGGAGGGGAGATGCCAGTTTACAACTTTCACTTGTTATTTCTTAATCACTTTTGTACTTGGCCATTAAAATTTAAAGAAACAGTTTATATTTTATGATGTAATTGGTGATTATTAGTTATTATGCGTGAATGAGAAGAATTCAGCAGCATTAATTAGTGATTAATTGGTCAAATTGTTGTGGATGTTTTGGTTCTTGAAATTTTGTCATCCAAAAATAGGAAATTTTTTTATCATAACATATCAAAAAAAGACAAAAAAAAATTTATTAATAAAACCGGTTTGCAAACCGGTTAACTGGATTGCAATCTAAAAATCTGGATCGGTTTGCAAACCGGTTTATGCCAAAATCTGGACCGGTTTCGGTTTGCAATATGGCTTGAACCGAAAAAACGATTCAGTTACAAAAGCACATATCCGGTTTGGTTAACCGGTTTTTTGCAGCCCTACCCAAAACTTGGTACCAGAATTAAGAACTAGAGAAATTTAAATACATTATTCTTTGTTCACAGATTAACCACCAGGTGGCCAATTACCTCATACATATAGTAGTTCAATTATTGATTTGCCCGACAATTCAAGGCTATATTTAATATAACAACGTACAATAGAGATGTCAACACACCCAAGCAACTTCTTGGGAAATTGCTTTTTTATCTGTTTCTTATTCGTTATGTCGGGGGGAAGGAGAAGCCATTGACCGTCATTCCTCCATCAACACAAATAGTTTGGCCAGTTATGTATGAGGCCGCAGGTAGGCAGAGGAATGCAACTAAAGAAGACACCTCTTTTGGCTCCCCGGTGCGTCCCATTGGAGCTCTAGAATTTACTTCCTTCAAATATTCCTCATTACTCAGATACTGTCAGCAAACAAAGAGAATCAATGTCAAACTAAATTATTCTACCGCTAGTTTCTTGTCAGATCGAATAATGTTGAGGATGATGCCATCTCTAAATTGTTAGAGGAATTCTTACAGGTTCAGTTAGAGGAGTTCTAATAAACCAAGGCGCCACAGAATTAGTCCTTATGTTGTCTCTTGCCCATTCACATGCTAAATTTTTCGCAAGTTGATTCATGGCTCCTGCAAATAATTTAACAATATGATCCTGTGTCAATAGATCCACTCATTCTTGTATTATAGTATACTGAATGTTACTAAGTAGTAAACTACATGCCTTTTGTAACTGCATAGATGGATCCAAAGTTTACTGATACCACACCAGCAACCGAAGACATTAAGATAATACTTCCTGACCCTGAAGCTTTCAGAAGAGGATGTGCTAGTTGGGATAAGTGATAAACAGACTCCAAATTGGTAGCCATGATGAATGAGAAATCTTCAGCATTGTACTCTTGAGTCGGCTTGTATATACTTGTCCCAACATTGTTTATCTACAGTCGCAGAATTAATATTATCAAACTGAATAAATCAAGTGAAAAGCACACAGCATACATTCTACATATTTTAGAAAGCAGAATGGATGGTGGCATACATACAAGGATGTCAAGTTTGCCATTAAACAGAGAAGAGACTTCTTTCATTAGAGTCTCTCGTTCTGAACGAGATGACACATCACAAACTGAACCACTGACTTTAAAACCTTTAGTTTCCCAACCACGTATGCATTCCTTAAGCTCATCTTCATTTCTAGCACATGTATGCACAGTGGCACCTAGCTCTGCAAATTCCTCCACAATAGCTTGTCTGACAGCAATACAAAATGAAAAACAAATGAATCTCTAATCTGAGCTCTCTTAAGATTTTAAAGATTTTACAATACATGTATTTTAGTGAGTAGTCTGAAGGTTAGTTAAAGAAACACAGTGATCATTGGCTCATAGAGAAGGTTCTCTTGATATATAATTTATTTCTACAACTTAATTTCAATCTCAGAGTGTAAATCCTATCTACAAATTACAAATACAAAAGTAAGGTGAAGAGAAGAAAATTGAAAGAGAGAAAGAGTAAGAACCCGAGTCCTTTAGTTCCACCAGTGACAAGTGCAGTCATGCCCTGAAGAGTCCATCTATTGCGCATGCCCAAGCTCCCTCCCTCGGCCATATTTTTCTCTAAGTGTGAGCTCTTCTTGGGAATCGTTTGGAAAGCGATGTTATCTATATTGATGTTTATATCACTGGTTCGTTTGGAAAGTGATGTGCTGCCAGCCTCAGCCATACTTATCTCTAAGTGTGAGCTCTTCTTGGGAATCGAGATGTTATCTGTCGCTGGTTGGTTAATTATTGGTTCGTTGGGAAAGTGACGTTATCTATATTGATGATTATATCATCGGTGAAAACGAGACCGAAATTCCTTAGTCTATCAACTCCACGATGTAGAACAAATATAATTTTTAATATTCTTTTTAATGTTCGGTATTTAGGTCTAGGGTCCACAACAAATATGATTATGATATAATAATAAAGTGAGTTGGGTAAAACTCACCGTAAAAAATTAGCTCAATGAAAGATAATAATGTAATACCATTTTTAGTCATTTTAATAATAAATCTAATTTATAAATCATATTTTATTAAACGTATTAATTACTTATAAATATTTTAATCAAACACGTAACTGCTTCAATTTTAAATGTTTATAAACTTAGATTGATTTATAAAAATTAACTTTATAAGTTAATTTTTATAAACTCAGACAAATATTACCAAGGATTCATTGGCCCACATATATTTAAGTTGTCATCAAAACCTAAGCTCACTTGACACCAACAGCTGGGCTGCAAGCTGGGTTCACAACTACAGGCCACAGATAGACACCCTATTTTAACTTTGTTTCAAATATATTAATGGTTAGTTTTCGATTGTGATTTTGTGTTAAAAATCTTAATTTGAAATAAAAAATTTATTTAAAAAAGAGATGAAAAAATAAAAATGAAAGGAAATGTATAACTTTTTATTAAACCTGTGGAGTCTGTAGTCTTTTCTTATCCCATCATTTTCACTTCCATTTGGATTAAAATTCTTAAGAAAGATAAGAACAGTTAATTTTTTAAACATGCCTGGGAGATTGTAGGGGATGATATTTTTGGAGCTGTCACGGATTTCTTTGTCCAAGGCCGAATGTTAAAAGAAGTTAATGCCACTATTATTATTCTGGTGCCTAAAATGGAAGTGCCCATGACAGTAGGTGATTGTAGACCCATCTCTTGCTGGAATGTCCTTTATGAATGCATTTCAAAAATTCTGGCTAATAGGATTATGGGATGCTTGGGAGATATTGTGGATGATACTCAATCAGCTTTTGTGCCCGGGAGAAAGATCAATGACAATGTGCAGGTGGTATAACAAGAGCTTTATGTAAGAGTACCTCTGTTTGTGTAAACTGGTGGGATGAGATGGGTTCTGGTGGTTTGCTCCTAGTAGTCTCTGCTATGTCCGTTGGAGGGTGGGAAATCATGCTGTTTGGTTTTTGGCAGTCGCTAGAGGGGGAGCTTGGCCTTGATAAATGATAAGCAGTTTAGTTTAGTTTTGTGTATATGTATCCAGACCTTTACATTTTTCTCTTATGGTGTGGGAGATTTGCACATTTACGTAGGTAGCTTTGGGTTTCTCTCCACTCTTGGTTGTCTGGGCAGCAAGTTGGAAAAGCTGCTGGTCTATGTTTCCTCTCCTATGTGTATCATTGGATTGCATGTTCCAAGTGCAGATTTTGAAGAATCTGCACTTGGAACATCTGAAGCTGCAGATTTCCTAACCACGGGACAAATTGTTGCCACGGTATATCCAATCATTTTGTCACCGAAAAATAATAGGAGAACAAATTGTTGTTGCCTCTTTGGGTTTTTTTTTTTTCATTTTTGTCCTTAGTTGCATTTGTTTGATCCTTAGTTTCATGCTATATTTTAATTCGATCTTTTATTTTAGTTAGTATTTTTAAAAAGTCAATAGATATCAATTTACTTATTACTCGTTTGTGATACCAACTCAAATTGTTGTAGTCTAGATTTTCTCTTTCTATATATAGTTCAAATGTTTGACCAAAATTCAGCTTAAACAGAAATTTTTTGTTTTTTGTTTTAATAGAATATTAGTACCTTACAATAACATTTGCCCACCAGAAAAAATTTTCTCGCTCTCCGCCTCTGGTTAGATTGAAGTATATTCTTATAAGGTTTTTCCTTCGTAATTGAGGCTCAATTACTTATTTCTTTAATATATATGAAACCGGCCAAAAAATTTGAAAGCCAGTTTGTACATTAATCTGATTTTAGAAAGCAAACTTTTGCCATATATATTTATTTCATATCTGTGTTCATATGGGTAGTAAAATTGGAACCAACAAAAGTGAATTCATTACTATAGCTCTAATATCAGTTGTCTATTATCATTTAATCACCCCAACTTCTTTGAGGGACCTAAAGTCGTTGAAACAAATGAATGGAAGTAAAATTGTGCCACACAGAGGGATGACCCCAGAGCTGGGTGGTTACCATTTTTATCCGATATCAATTGAGCTACCTGTTGCAAACAGAAGGACCAGAAAAGTGAATTTTCTTTAAAGTTTCTGGTTTCAATTGGTGACCATTTCATTCAAAGGTTAGTCAGATCTCGATAAAGTTCAGTGCTTGGTTGTTTTTTCGTCTTGGTTTTCAATTCAATTAACTTTTTAGTGCAAATTTTCGTATCATCAAGTATTTGTTGCTTTCAATTTGGGAAATCTGCAGCTTCAGATGTTGTTGTGATTATATTAATTATTTCATTGGTATATTCTTATGGGTGGGCTTCAACGGTGATTTTGTTTTTCTTGGGCCTTCTTGTCCTGGTTGGACTACTTTGTGTTGGGCCCCTGGCCTGTTGTGTGTATAACTCTTTTGAGCCTTAGTCTTTTGTTAAGGTCGAGACTGGTCCTTGCATTTCTTTGTTCAGGATTGTAAATCCTTGTTTTTCTTGGCTTTCTTTTGCTGTAAACTTGTCTGACTAAGGTTTGTAGTCTGGAAGTCAGTCCCCTTCTCTAGGTTGTACGTTTTATTCTTTTATAAAATTACCAGGTTTACAGAAAAAGAAAAACTATATTTTGCATGATAACCAACAAAGATTCTGATATTGAAGTTTAACCATGACTCTCGTTTATTTTGTGTGAACCAGGTGAGGATTCAAAGCCAACCTTGCATGCAAAATGCTAACATTTTTCATCTTTTCACAATCTTTAACAGCTAGATTTCCCATTCAATTTTGTTGCTTCTGATAAGCAATATGCATGCTTCACCAGAGTACTGATTTTCTCCAATTATAAAATGCATCAGCTACCTTTGCCCACAAACTTAATGACTGCCAGGCTAGCGATCTTACAGTACGTAGGAAATTGCTTAATTACAATTTCTATTAAAAAGGTTCATAATCCCTGAAATCAATTGTTTCCATAGAGTTCACCGTGGGCCGAATCAACAACTTCATGCTCTGAACAACCCTAAGTGCAGTGGATTTATAGTTATATAGACAGAAGATGGCCATCCAGGAAGCAATTTAAGATACAAATGAGTAATGAATTTGGTTTGAGGAGAAGACTCGAAAGTCCATTGGTCCTTTTATAATTATTTTTCCTTCGTGTGAATGAGAAGACTAAAGTTGGGAATCAGTCATCATTTTTCCTTCATTGTCATTTTTTTAAGTGGCAGGGATTGAAGTTAAGCAAAAGAGAAGGCCAAAATTGGGAATCACTCATTAGATTCAGATCATGTTGATGATAAAGGCAAGGGACTTCTGAGAACGATTGCTTATAGGTTCAAGAATCAGACGTCAACGGGCTCATAACTTGAAGACCAATCGCTTTTATCTTTATTCTCTATTCAAACAATATCAGCTACCCTTCAATTTCACAATACAATTAATTTGAGAATTTGAGTGCTTAATGGTGTAATATATGGAGTAATTAAACTCATTCACAGTTCTAGTCCCCCACTGTTGCCAAAAGGTTTTCATGATATATATATTTTGTACGAAAGTTTCTTATTATAGAGTATATACATGCATATATATACATATAAGTTTGCTAAATTTTACAATATAATCAACAAATCTTCTTTTTTATGATCAGAACCAGACTCCACGAACCATTTGAATGGTGCCATCTCTCTTTTTTATCTGAGAGTTTTCGTGGAGGTACTTCTGCCCTTATTTAAAGTAAAATTGTTTTACTAGGACTAGCGTAGCATTTAATTTGTGATACCGTGTATGCATATTAGAAACAAGCGCCAAGTCTCCACCAATGGAATTTGTTCAAACTTTAACTCCTCGTGACATAATCAGCTACATTTACACTGGCGATTCTTGCTGCATGCTCCATCTCCATACCACTGCTCTTCTGGTAAACCCGATCAAACGCATCCTTGATAGCTATGGCATTTTTATACACTACAAATATTGGAACAAAAGCCCATGCAATGAAAACAATATATCCGTTCGAGTGTGGGATGACAGAGATTAATGCCGCTGAAGCAAGAGAACCTGATATGGAGCCTATTGCACTGCAGACTTGAGAGAGAGTACTATGATATTGAAGTTTAAACTTCAAATCAGCAGCAAATACAAAGTAGTGGATGATTGCGGCCACCAGAAAAATCCACATATTTATTGGATGCGTTTCAAACACTGAGTTAGTGGTGCCAAGAACATGTAGTTGTAAAACGGTAACAAGCAACGGAATGAGAACACCGAAGACACCATAGTTTGGGATTGACGACACGATATTTTGCACACTACAAAACCATAAAAATAATAAATAAAAATGATTAAATGAATTTGCTTCTTATAATATATTAACTTATTAAGTATGATTATGTTCTTAGTGAAAGTAAACCTTACTAGATAGTTCTTGCATTGTTCTGTATATAATTGTTATGCCTGCAAAGGATTAACAGATTTGCCTCAAACAAATGTATAAAATCTCGCAAACATCATCATTCTTGTAAATTTACTGGAACGTTTTCGGAGCAATTCACAAAAAAAAAAAAAAAAGTTTTCCGCCAAGAAGGAGAAGATTGAAGATGATGTTGAGAAATGTGGTTGTTCGTCAAAATTATATAAATTTAAAATTTTTAATGCCACATACAAACAAGAGTGATGTTATTTAAACCACTTCAACAAGAATGATGATATTTTCCGCCAAGGAGGAGAAGATTGAAGAGTGATCTCCTGGAAAATCCAATCAAAAGCACCCTTAATACTTTTACATAATTCTCTAAATATATTCTGCTTTATTCTTAATACCCTTTTTTAAAATCCTTTGTAAATATACTATACTCAAAAGGTACGGTATAATATTTGCAGAAAACTCACTCCATCAGTTGACCGTAAAAATTTTGTATCTTCAGCTGTACTCCTTTTTTTGCTTAAAACCCTAAATTCTGCTCTTTTTTCTCAGGAACAAAAAAGTGTCAGGCTAAATTAAGGATTGGAGAGAGGTGGAGTAAAGAAATATTTGAAATGTGTTGTTCTGATGAAAGAGTTGAGGTGCAAAAGAGAGATGAGGCGGAAGATAATTAAACAGAAGAGAAGGGTAAAGGATTTGAGGGAGTCGGTGTGGCAAGGAAATTGAAGGAGCCGTGGAGGGGTTCTTATAGCGGGTTTAGATGAGGCAAGGGTGAATTTAGAGGAAGCTTCAGATAGTAGTACTGTAGTAGGCTATGATAAAGAGGAAAAGTGCTTAAAACAGCGAGACGATGAAAGAAGATAGAACAGATGCCTATGTATTTGGGAATTGAGAAGAGGCTACACGTGTGGGAGGGAAAGGGATCCAATTCCAATTGAATGAACGCACACGAGAGGTAGGAGTAGGATGGAGTGAGGAGGGTGCACAGGTATCCGGTGGAACTCTAATCTGGGCTCCGTGCTGGCAGTCTTTGATTCACTGCTAATAATCAACTACCAATCACCCCTGAGCCTGCGTAATCAAATGATCCTTCTATCACAAATTGAAAACGAATTCTAACATACTAAAATAGTATTTTGTTAATTAAATATATTTTTAATAAAAAAGGTATATTTCACGTGAGGTGAAAAGAGGAGACCAACGACTTGTTAGAATACGATTGATGTCGTGCTCATTTACTAATTCTACTATCAGTTTGTTTTGTTATTTTGGATAAGATTTTAGAGATAGTATTAGATAATTAAATAGGGTAATTATTACGAGATAAAATTTAAAAATTAATAAAAAAATCTCCTTAGATTTGCTAATTTAACTAAACACCTTAATATATAAAATAACAAAAACACCCCCACCCACCCATAGTGCCAAATTCTGATCGTTTGTACATCATTGTGATAGATTTCGACTACACCGACCGTGATTACCGGAATCTGGCAACTATGGATTAGTGGGCGTATTTTTGTTAATTTTTAAACTTTTTTTCTATGGGTGTTTAATTAAATTAATAAACTTAAGAGAGCTAAAAGTAATTGAATAAAATATAATAGTATTTCCTAAATAATAAAACAAACAGTTATTTTGAGAATAGGATTGGGAATAAGGTATGAAATAATAAACCAAATGGACCCTATAATATGATTATTGATTGATATGTGCTCGCGTTGGTGTAGTTATGTTTTAGTCAATCAAGTAATCGCCTGGCCCATGGCGGGTTAGGCCAAATTACGGGTTGGGCCTAACCCGGCCTGCCTCTTTGTTTAAAAGGGTCAACCCAGCCTGGCCTGCCAACCAATGTTCTGAAAATCGGACAGGGACTCGACTTGGCCAAAGGCTCGGTTTTTGGTTTTCACGATTGGACCGATCGATCGGACCGGTGACGTCAACAAAAAAGAAAAAAACTCTAGATTTTTTATGTAACTAAAAACCATCAAACAAACCTTGCAATAATAATAAACAATAATGCTAGATGTACAAAAAAATCTTACAAAGCTTTATATACAAAGTGATGTGACAAGAAGTAAATAGAAGAGTAAATATGATAAGTTTGACTTTGTCTATTCATTTATTGTCACATCACTTTGTATATAAATCTTTATAAGATTTCTTTGTATATCTAACATTACTCAATAATAAAAACATCAAAGTTTGATAGTTAATGTTTACAAATTCAATCCTCAAGTCTAAAGTTTTAAACATCATCAAAAGTATTGCAAAGTAATATCAAATATGAATCCACCAATCAACAAACAAACAAAATTACAAAACATCAAAATACCAATCCACCAACCAACATCCAAAATTACACAATATCAATCCATTCCACCAACCAAAGCACCATCCATCAGCAGCAGCAACAAGTGAAAGGTGAAAATTTAACCCAACCACAAACAAATTCAGCAGCAACAGCAAGTGAAAAGTGAAAAGTGAAAACTCAACCCAACCATAACCAAATTCAGCAGCAACAGCAAGTGAAAAGTGAAAACTCAACGCAACCATAACCAAATTCAGCAACAGCTCACGGTAATTAATGGACTCTTAATTTGATGAATATTTTATATTTTACATCGTATCTTCTTGATCTAAAAATTCCCCCTTTCAGGTACTCTATTACTGTAATGACCATCAATTTTTAATTTCCCACGTGAAATTACTTTTTAGAGTTTAGAAATTTGGCAACCATCAATTTCTAATTTCCCACGTGAAATTACTTTTTAGAGTTTAGAAATTCAATTGACAAATGACAGATTCACGCTAAGATTCTGAATGTGAATGTGACTGTGACTGTGCATGCTTTCATATTAAAAGTACAAAATTAAAAAAATTAATTAATTAAAAAGATTCTCCTTGGAAACGCTTTCTGTCTAATCATACCCGCCACAATACAACAAAGGATAAAAATGACGTGGGTCATACGAACGCAGCGGAAGAATGTGAATGTGCATGTGCCTCCCCCTTGACCATTAGTCCAACACCTAATTGGCCCGAACCCACATTACTGTCTTGCAGACTCCCATCTGTTGAGGCCGCCACGCCTACTCCCCTCAGCCATTTTCTATATATGTTTTCGATATGTTTAATTATATGAATCCTATTGCTTATATTGCTTGCAGTACTTAGCTTTGGCTATTGTGGACTCATATTTATAAGCTAAAGGCTCGCTCATGCTATCAAATAAATTAAACAAATGCAGATAATTTCCTTCACCAATTGATACGATACTATTAATCTATCCAATATTATTATTATTATTTGGGAGGTTTTCCTCGACATACAATCAGAGTACAGTTTTAGAAATTGCTCATAGTTTGGATTTGCGACATATTTCTTTACTCACAACAAAAGATGATTTTATTTTTATTTTAATGTTATTAATTTAAGAATCACAAGTTTATCACTCATCTGAACGCAAAAGGTTCTTCATTGGAAAGGAGAAGCCATTGACTGTAAATCCTCCATCAACACAAATGGTCTGGCCAGTTATGTAAGAGGCTGCAGGCAAGCATAAGAATGCTACCAAGGAAGACACTTCTTTGGGTTCCCTAGTGCGTCCCATAGTTCGACACTTCAATTCCTCCAAGAATTTCTCATTGCCCGGATGCTGCAACCCCACCAAAAGGGAATTCATTAATTTCATACAATCTCCAATAATCAGGAATTAATATGTGAAATATTAGTAGTTCTTACAGGTTCAGTAAGGGGAGTTCTGATGTACCAAGGTGCCACGAATTGGTTCTTATTTTGTTTTTTGCCCACTCACATGCCAAATTCTTAGCAAGTTGATTCATGGCTCCTGCCCCTATCAAACTTCATCAATCTTAAATCCATTACTCAATACTTAACCATTTATTATAATACTAATTAAAATTAATTACCTAATAGTGATATATTTAATTAAAGTACGAAGAAAAATGAAAAAGAAAAGCGAGTGGACATAATATGAGAATCGCGAAGGTAAGTAGGAAGCATCATAAAGAGAAATAGTATTTACGTGAGGGAGGGAATGAGATCCAATTCCAATTGAATGAAATGAAAGCACACAAGAGGTAGGTGTAGGAATATGATGGAATGAGGAGGGTGCACAGGTATCCGGTGGAACTCTTAATCTGGGCTCTGTGCTGGTGCTGGCAGTTTTTGATTTACAACTAATAATCAACTACTGAGCCTGCATAATCAAATGATCCTTCTTTATTACTCCACTTTAATTTGAAAAGGTATTTGACTAAAAATAGTATTTTGTTAATATAAACTATTAATTAAAAATAACTAACTAAGGATAATGGAAAGTTTCAAATTAGTTCAAAATGGGCCAAAGCAACATAATTAGATAATGCACCCAGCTAATCGTTTCTAAAAATTCTCAATTACTTTTCGCTAAATGTGGAAATAAAAGAAAAGGAAGAGAGGCCCCACTATGTAAAGCCCTACTAAAAGTTTGAAAACTACGGGCGTTGACTTGATTACTTGGATTAGCATTATAGAATTGACAATCCAAAGTCAAGAATCAATCAAGTTTAATAATTTGTTATTAGCATAAATTAAAGTCGAAGAATCAATAAACTTTAGTTAATTCCGTGGCTTATACCAATGAATGTGAATGTGCATGTGCCTCTTTATTAGGCCGAACAACATGCACCCATTCATAATTTATCATAAAGATAATTTAATAGTTAAAGACTTTAATATCCCCTATGTTTTTTTTATCCTGTTTTTTTATTTCCTTTTTCTCTTCTCTCTTTGCATCTAATCTTTTTTACGCCTCTTCTCTCTCTTATCCTTCTTCTTCATCTCTCGCTTCTCTTTCTTTCCTTTTTTTCTCTGTCTTTTTCCTCCTCCTCTTCTCTTTTTTCCTTTTCTTCTCCCTCTTTTCCCTTTGGTCGCTAGGCAAGAATCCGTCTTTTCCTCTTTAGTTTTTTAATTTTTAATTTTTTTTTCAAATTTTTATAATTTTTTACAGTTTGGGTTGGAAGTGTTTGAAATTTGTGGCGGTGGTGATGGTTGTATTTGGTGGTTCTGGTGGCGAGTTTGGAGCTGGTGGAGGTCTCGACCGAAACAAGAACAATTTCATTTTTCTTTTTTATAGGTTTCGGCAATGGGTTTTGGGGTTTGATTTTTTTTTTTTTCTTGCGTGATTGTTTAGTTGAGATGTAAGATGAGTTTGATTATTAAGTTGAGATGGAGAATGAATTTTGAATGTGGTGTGAAGATGGGGATGAATTTCAATTGTGTTTATATTTATGGGAGGTGATTTTTTTTGGCGAATCTGGATGAATTTGGATTAGAGTTTGACTTAATGGGAGTAATAGTTTATGCAAATCTTGGTTGAATGAAAGACTGCAGTAGTCATTCATTGTAAAAGAGCTGCGATTCCGATTTGACCGCACTGCTCCTTCATTTGCAACTTTAACTTCATGTACAGTCTTGTTTGTAAGATTTTTGTGAAATCTGTTTTGGAAGACTTCTTTACATTTTGTTGCCTGATTAAGTTTAACTTTTTTATTAATTGAAGTTGTTTGTTGCCTGATTAAGTTTAACTTTTTTATTAATTGAAGTTGTTTTAATAACAGTGGATTTATGGATTAATTTAAAAATAATGACGAATATTAAAGATTACTTTTTGGTGGACAATTATCATATTATCGACTGCAAATAAATCCTACTTTGAATCATCACATGGTTACAACAAACGCCCAATAAATCCTGTACCCTTTTCCAAAACAACAAAAACCTAAGCTCACTTGACTCCAACAACTGGGCTGCAAGTTGGGTTCACAACTACAGGCCACAGATAGATAACCTATTTTAACTTTGTTTCAAATATATTAATGGTTAGTTTTCGATTGTGATTTTGTGTTAAAAATCTTAATTTGAAATAAAAAATTTATTTAAAAAAGAGATGAAAAAATAAAAATGAAAGAAAATGTATAACCTTTTATTAAACCAGTGGAGTCTATAGTCTTTTCTTATCCCATCATTTTCACTTCCATTTTGGATTAAAATTCTTAAGAAAGATAAGAACAGTTATTTTTTAAACATGCCTGGGAGATTGTAGGGGATAATATTTTTGGAGCTGTCACGGATTTCTTTGTCCAAGGCCGAATGTTAAAAGATGTTAACGCCACTATTATTATTCTGGTGCCTAAAATGGAAGTGCCCATGACAGTAAGTGATTTTAGACCCATCTCTTGCTGTAATGTCCTTTATGAATGCATTTCAAAAATTCTGGCTAATATGATTATGGGATGCTTGGGAGATATTGTGGATGATACTCAATCAGATTTTGTGCCCGGGAGAAAGATCAATGACAATGTGCAGGTGGTATAACAAGAGCTTTATGTAAGAGTGCCTCTGTTTGTGTTAACTGGTGGGATGAGATGGGATCTGGTGGTTGCCTCCTAGTAGTCTCTACTATCTTTGTTGAGAGGGTGGGAAATCATGCTGTTTGGTTTTTGGCAGTCGCTAGAGGGGGAGCTTGGCCTTGATAAGCAGTTTAGTTTAGTTTGGTTTTGTGTATATGTATCCAGACCTTTACTGTTTTCTCTTACGGTGTGGGAGATTTGCACATTTATGTAGGTAGCTTTGGGTTTCTCTCCACTCTTGGTCGTCTGGGCAACAAGTTGGAAAAGCTGCTGGTCTATGTTTCCTCTCCTCTGTGTATCATTGGATTGTGTGTTCCAAGTGCAGATTTTGAAGAATCTTGTTTAACAGGAAGTGTTTGTTGGTTTCTGTGAGTTTGGACCGGCTGCAATTCTGTTTGGAATCACAAGTCGTGTTTTTCTTGGGTAGAAGGTTGGTTTTTAATTGGGAAGCCTTAATGAGGTCCTTGCTGGTTTTTTGTTCTTGGAATCCCAGGACGTTCACCTCCCTGTGCTTTTCTTCTCTACTTGGCCTGCTTCTATGGGCATGGGCATACCTAAAGGATGGATGTTTACACTTGGCTTTAGTGGTGGGCAGGAAAAATGGACTAGCAGCAGGGCTGACACATGGTTCTCTGGGCCTGCCTTGTTTGTTCTCAGGAGGGCTTTGAAGATGGAGCAACAAGGCATTTTCGGCTTGTACTGGTCTCTTCTTCGCAGCCTCATTTAAGTTTTTTATGGTGGGCCTTAACGGTGATTTTGTTTTTCTTGGGTCTTTTTGACCGGGTTGGACTGCCTTGTGTTGGACCGGTGGCCTGCTATGTGCATAGCTCTCGGAGAGCTGACCTTGGGCTCCTTTGTGCAGAACTGTAAATCCTTGTTTTTCTTGGTTTTCTTTTGTTGTAACCTTGGGTCTGACTAAAGTTTGCAGTCTAGCTTCTGTAGGTTGTACGTTTTATTCTTTTATACAATTATCGGGTTTACTAAAAAAAGAAAAAAAAAAAACCCTTTATTTTGCATGATAACCAGCTAAATTCTTGATATTGAAGTTTAACCATAACTCTCCTTTAATTTGTGTGAACCGGGTGAGGATTCAAAGCCAGCGTTACATGCAAAATAAATTTTCATCTTTTCACAATATTTAACATTACATGCAAAATACGAAAGTTTCTTATTATATATATATAATAGAAAACTTTCGTATAAATTATATATATAATAAAGAGATCTTATAATAAAGTCATAATATAATCAATGAATGTTCTTTTTTATGATCAGAAACTAGACCCCACAAACCCTGTGAACCCACCCCCCGAAACCAAGTATCACACATCCGGCGACACTTAAAGTATCACAAACCGCCGGAACAGCAAAAATAATTAAGGCAGGGTTGCCAATACAAAATTAACCAAAACAGACCAAAACAAAATACAGCAACTGCAGACCAAGAAAAAAAAAAAAAAAAACCAGAAAACCTTAGTCCACACCAGCAGGGACTGCAACAACTAAAAACACACCGGCCAAGCAAATATCTGCCACGAAAGAGGGGACTGCAGCAGCCACAGACCCCATAAGCAGGGATTGCACCAACCATATTAACCAAGGATTGAATATCGATCTTATTTCCAAAAACAAACCAGCCCAGCATAACCCAGCCTACGTCCTGGATCCCTGTAACAGCAGCCACACTCGACTAGGACTAGCATTTAATTTGTAATAGTGATGCAACTATACCTTTATCACCGTGTATGCATATTAGAAACAAGCTCCAAGTCTCCACCAATGGAATTTGTTCAAACTTTATTTGATCGTGAATAATCAGCTACATTTACACTGGCAATCGACGCAATTCTTGCTGCTCCATCCCCATAACACTAATCCTCTGGTAAAACCGATCAAACGCATCCTTGATAGCTACGGCATTTTTATAGACTACAATTAAAGCCCATGCAACGAAAACAATATATCCGTTCGAGTGTGGGATGACAGAGATTAATGCCGCTAAAGCAAGAACCTGATATTGAGCCTATTCCATTGCAGACTTGAGAGTGAGTACTCTGATATTGAAGTTTAAACTTCCGATAGCAGTGGATGATTGTGGCCACCAGAAAAATATACATATTTATTGGATGCGTTTCGAACAGTGAGTTAGTGGAGCCTTGTACATGCAGTTGTAAAACGCCAACAAGCAATGGAATGAGAACACCGAAGACACCATAGTTTGGTATTGACGACAGGATATTTTGCACACTACAAACCATACAAATAAAAATGATTAAACGAATATGCTTCTTATGATATAGTAAGTATGATTATGTTCGTAGTGAAAGTAAACCTTACTTGGTAGTTCCTACATTAATCTGTAGATAATTGCTGTGCCTACAAAAGATGAACAGATTTGCATCAAACACATGTATAAAATCTCGCAAACATCAAATATCATCATTCTTGTAAATTTACTCAAAAGGTACGGTATATTATTTGCAGAAAACTCACTCCATCAGTTGACCGTAAAAGTTTTGTGTCTTCAGCTGTACTCGTTTTTCTGCTTAAAACCCTAAATTCTGCTCTTTTTTCTCAGGAACAAAAAAGGCTCAGGCTGAATTAAGGATTGGAGAGAGGTGGAGTAAAGAAATATTTGAAATGTGTTGTTCTGATGAAAGAGTTGAGGTGCAAAAGAGAGATGAGGCAGAAGATAATTAAACAGAAGAGAAGGTTAAAGGATTTGAGGGTGTGGTAAGGAGATTGAAGGAGCCAGTTCTGGAGGGGTTTTATAGGGGGGTTCTAACAAATTGCTCAAAGCGGAACAAAGGTCCAATAGTAAAAAATAGTGTGTGTGAAAAGGTCAAAGGAGAATTAAGGTCCAGAATAGTTTCATTTCTAATCAATGCACAATGGCATGTTTGTAGTTGAGTCATCATCCTAAGTATTATACAGTCAGATTGATATTTATTGCACCTGCAGTTGAGTCATCATAGTATACAGTCAGATTGATATATTTTTAATAAAATATATTTAAAAATATTTCAATTGGATACCATTCCCTCCCACGCGTCTTCCTGGGAGGACGCGTGGGAGGAAATGGTATCCAATTGAAATATTTTATTAAAAAAGTATATGAAAATGGAACTTAATTTGATCAGATTGAAGAGCCGAAACAAGATATAAAATTAATTAAATGAGTAAATCACGTTTGAGATATATAGTTTAGATCAAAGTTTTGGAGGTAGAAATTGTGAATTTATGAATATTACACCTCCAAACAGGATGGACGTGTAGGTAAAAAGAGGAGACCAGGCCCCACTACGTAAAGCTCAGTTGGCCGTACTAAAAGTTAAAAAACCAACGGAGTTGATTTGATTTAATTTAAACATGGATTAACGTAATAAAATTTTCATCATTAATTAATATTAAATTAAAATTAATTAAAAGAAGAGGAAGGAGCCCATTACTTAAAGCTCAGTTGGCCGTACTAAAAGTTAAAAAACAACTGGAGTTGATTTGACAACTTTGGATTAACATTATAGAATTGGCCAATTGGGTCAATTGACAATCCAATGTTAAGAATGAATAAACTTTAATAATTTGTTCTTAGCATAAATAAAAATTATGGACAACATTAGTTCCGTGGCTTATACGATTACGAATGCAAGGGAAGAATGTGAATGCATGTTTTGATATTGAAAGTACAAAATTAAAAAAAATTAGGGTAAGATAATTAAAAAGATTCTCCTTAGAAGCGTTATCTTATCGTATCTATCACAATACAACGAAGGATAAAAATGACGTAGCTCATACGATCATCACCGAAGAATGTGAATGTGTCTCCCCATTAGACCGAACGACATGCATCCAGTTTGCCATAAACACAATTTGATATCTTTTGAAAATGATAATTACCCATGTTTTTTTTTTTTTGTATAAATTTATTAGTAAATTTCATTTAACTAAAGACAATATAATAATTTTATGTCTAATAAAAAAATAAACTTTAATATTTATCATTAATTTTAAATTAATCAATAAACTCTTATTCTTTTTATCCTATTTCTTTATTTCCTTTTTCACTTCTCTCTTTGCATCTAATCTATTTTACGCCTCTTCTCTCTCTTATCCTTCTTCTTTATCTCTTCCCTTCTCTTTCTTCTTCATCTCTCCCCTTCTCTCTTTCCATTTTCTATATATGTTTCTGATATGTTTAATTATATGAATCCTATTGCTTATATTGCTTGCAGAGTTGCAGTACCTAGCTTTGGCCAATTTGGACTCATATTTATAAGCTAAAGGCTCGCTCATGCTATCAAATAAATTAAACAAATGCAGATAATTTCCAGCACCAATTGATACGATACGATTTGATCGCGATACGGTACTATTAATCTGTCCAATATTATAATTATCTAGGAGGCTTTCTCCGACATACAATTAGAGTACAGTTTCAGAAATCGCTCATAGTTTGGATTTGCGACATATTTTTATTTTAATTTAAGAATCACAAGTTGTATCACTCAGCTGAACGCAAAAGGTTCTTCATTGGAAAGGAGAAGCCATTGACTGTAAATCCTCCATCAACACAAATGGTCTGGCCAGTTATGTAAGAGGCTGCAGGCAAGCATAAGAATGCTACCAAGGATGACACTTCTTTGGGTTCCCCAGTGCGTCCCATTGGAGTTCGACACTTCAATTCCTCCAAGAATTTCTCATTGCTCAGATGCTGCAACCCCAACCAAAAGGGAATTCATTAATTTCATACAATCTCCAATAATCAGGAATTAATATGTGAAATATCAGTAGTTCTTACAGGTTCAGTAAGGGGAGTTCTGATGTACCAAGGTGCCACAGAATTGGTCCTTATTTTGTCTTTTGCCCACTCACATGCCAAATTCTTAGCAAGTTGATTCATGGCTCCTGCACCAATCAAACTTCATCAATCTTAAATCCATTACTCAATACTTAACCATTTATTATAATACTAATTAAAATTAATTACCTTTGGTACTTGCATATATGGATCCAACATTAACTGATACCACCCCACAAACCGAAGATATGAAAATAATACTACCAGCCCCGGAAGATTTCAAAAGAGGATGCGCAAGTTGGCAAAAGTGATAAGCAGACTCAAAATTTGTAGCCATGATAAATGAGAATTCCTCGGCTTTGTACTCTTCAGTCGGTTTGCATATATTTGTCCCAACATTGTTTATCTGATATCAATAACATACTTGGATAATTAGAAAACCACCAACTTTAAATTATTGAATTTAGAAATTGGAGGGTGACCTACAAGAATGTTAAGTTTGCCATTAAACAGAGATGAGACTTCATTCATTAGCTTCTCTCGTTCTGCTACGCTAGATGATACATCACACACTGTACCAGTGATTTTGAAACCTTTGATTTCCCATTCACTTATGCGTTCATTGAGCTCAGCTTCATTCCTAGAGCATGTATGCACAGACGCCCCTAGCTCTGCCAGTTCCTCCACAACAGCATGCCTGATGAGTGATTGATGACACAATTTTAAATGTTTAATAGTCGAATATTAACAAAAGAAACAGAATGTACATGTTCGTTCTTATTTAGTTTCAACAAATTTTCTCTCCATTTTGTTGACTTATCACATAACTTCCTGGAAATGGACCTATTCTTTAATAAAAATCCACATTTAGAGCTTCTGGGGGGGAAGGTAAAGCTAAAGGCATGTGCAAAGGTACCCGATTCCTTTGGTTCCACCGGTGACTAGAGCGGTCATGCCCTTAAGACTCCATCTGTTGTGTTCGCCACAGCTCACTGCGTCACCCATTCTGTCTTTCTTTTCAAGTATTGCTATTACTTGCACTAGTTTTGGCTGGTTATTTCATCAGAAACCAGCTCTGTTATATAAGAGTTGAGAATGGAAGTCGGCAAATTCATCAGTCCAAAATGGCAACAACAAGTGGTTGAAAAAAGTAGGCGAGGACCTTAAACAATTATAAAGTATTGATAGTGCTTGGAGTGGATGCATTAATTCATACTAAATAACTATTTTATTCACAAAGCTAAACTTAAAAAGTCTGAAAATGATAGTGGAACCAAAATGGCAAAAACTGAGATTTGACAATTCATGATTGGTCTCCAATAGCGGCGTCTTATTTTTTTTTAAATCCTGGATAAGATCTAGATAAGCTGGTTGCAGTTGCAGTTGCACGTCACCCATCACATGGATGACTTCACTCTTCTGTAATGCTGGAGTCTACTACATGCATAGCAATATAGCATCATCATCTTCACCATATTTGATCTGAATCCTCCTGAATATTTAAAGCTTTGTATCTATTTTTACTCAACTCCAGATCTCTCTTCTATTTAATTATTTTTGTTAGTGAGTAGTAACCCATTAAATCTTGATCTCACCTCTTGAAAGAAGAAACCCTTTCACTGTAAATTTTCAATCAACAAAAGCAACACCAGATTTATATTATTTGTCTCTAAACTCTTAATACCAAAAATCTGCTGGCTGTTATTGGGTATGGCAAAGCAAAAACAGGGTAACCCAAAATTTCATGCCGACACATTCACTTGTGAGGAAACGACCCGGTTGTGCAGCGAAAAACAAAATTTTATACAACCGTAGATCATTCCTTAAAA
Organism: Pistacia integerrima; assembly: GCA_026225825.1. Taxonomy (NCBI): domain Eukaryota; kingdom Viridiplantae; phylum Streptophyta; class Magnoliopsida; order Sapindales; family Anacardiaceae; genus Pistacia; species Pistacia integerrima. The sequence continues at coordinate 27,604,488 of CM047746.1, forward strand.
CCCAAAATCAAGGTACAAATTTTATAGTTTAATATCAAGAATCTGCAGAAAGATTAAATCTAAAGTTTAGATTCATACCCACGTTAGAGGCTCCACCAATATTGTCTCTGAACGTATTTGCTACCAATCTAAGTATAAGATCGAACTAAAAAGTCCACACGAAGACAACCACCAAGAACTAAGGAGGGATTTGTTAGATCCTCATTGGCCTTAAGAAATCAAGAAGAAAAACCAAAGAAGAACTTTGATTCTTTGCAAAAGCAAAAGTGGCGTGAGAGAGTGTATTTGGGGCTGCTATATTTTTCTTTTTAATCAAAATGAAATAATGAAAAACCCTTCTCCCTATTTCCAACTAAAACTTGTATTTTATTGTGTTATTTTAGTTGACCTATTCCCATAGAATAGGGTTGAGCTACAACCTAAACACCACATGTTGTCAAACACTCCCTATTAGATATTTATTTAATTCATCATTATCTTTAATTAAAATCAATTAATATATATATTTAATATATATATTAACATTTAACAATAATGATAATTTATTTAAATATATGCTAACATATATTTAAATGTAATTTCACTTATTTAATTTTTCTAACAAATTAAATAAAAGGCTACGACCTCAGCAAATTTAATTGCACTGTGAAATTATCAAAATACCCTTTCGCCTAAAAAAGATGAAAATGCCCTTCTTTCTTCCTGAGTCTTAAATTATCTTCTATGTGTGTGACCCATAGGCTCCTCATCATACCGACAGTGTATAGTATCGCGATTAACACCAATTAATTGTCTCACTAATACACAGACCAAGATTGGCCCCTAGCAAGGCATCATGGCCACCCGATAGATTCAGATTCAGCAAAGTAGCTACCTGTCAACGATATGGTTACCGTACAATTCGATCATTTCATCATACCTTATCTCGACGAGACGAAGGCATAGAAATAGTGTTAACCTCCGGTTACTCTCGATATTATGTATTCAGTTTCTAGACCAATGACCTGTATTATAATCCGGATAGAGCAACAACTCAATCCCACTGTAGCCACAGTTTTAGTGTCATTGCCATATACTGAATTGCGCCGTGAGATAACTTCTCCCGTACTCGGGAGTGATGAATCCTTTGTCAATCCACCATAGTCTTGATACACTCTTTGATGCAGCCAATCATCACTGTATTGACAGCTTTGAATAGAACTGCGTTAGGCTAGTGTCAAACAACACCAATCGGTGCACAAGGCGCTCCGATGATCTCAAGTCTAAGGATCACATGCACCACCATTCGTTAGAGGATTTGTTCCATGGACACTGGGGTTACCATCCATATGAAATCCTCTGGTGGGTCAGTCCAGTGAACTTGCTGCGGTATATCCGCCTACAACAAGCACCCATGTGTTGCACCAAGTTGTCACCAAACAACCTTGACAAGTGACATCAGTCACTGCCTTTCGATAAGATCGTTCAACACTATGATAGCATTTCCGTATTATTTGTGCCCTTACTTCAAAATAATACTGGGGCTACGGACGTTTCTAGAATGGCCACCATATGTGCTCATATGGTTCTCACTATCAAGATTTGAAACACTTGATACCCTCGTCACGGTTCTACCATTCTAAGGACATATATTAATACATATTGCAATAATAATGATTTACGCGATATAGAATAAAATGTCTTTTATTATTGATTAATGAACATTATTACAAAGAGTCAATTCTACAATAATTGATTGGCTCTAGGGCATCTACTCTAACATCACTTGTTGAAACTTCATGGATACCCTTTAGGCCAATTGATTACGCTAGATAATTTTATCTGGGTAAATTTGTTGGAGTTGTCGACTAGTTCAACATTAATGGGTAACGCAGATGCACTCAGGGGTCCCGCTGCTCGGTTTTGGGCTTTTCCATGTATAACCGCTGTAGGATTTCTTTTAAGTTACTAATTCCGTATTGGGTTAGGCTTAGGAATATGAATCCTTGTAAAACTAGGTTTAGTCTCTTAAACCTAGTATATAAACATACTTTTCTCTTGTTATGTGTGTGATAGCAAATCATAGGGCAATTCATTCATTGTAAACGAAAGAGGTGAGACATATTGCAATAATATTAACTTATCTAGACGTAGTCCATATTGGGTGAACCAGGGTAAATCGAGCGTGTTATTTTATTGGTTTACTGTTTGATTTGTTTTACTATTATATTTTGTTCTTGTTGTTGTCTCTATTTCGTTCAAAATTTACTTTGATTTCTGACAGATTACAAAAGGGAAATGAAGAGAAAGATGTCCCAAATGAGATATATATCTGGTAAGCCTACATATGTCATCAAATTGAATTATTGGACTTGTATTCTCATCAATACCATTGGGGAAGCGGCCTCAGTTGTTTTCTGGAGGTTCTTGGAAAGAAAATGCCGTGTACCACAAATCCTGTATCACATAAATGCTCTGCCCAGTTATGTAAGAGGCTGCATGCCATTAAAATAGGAGCCAAGTTTTTCCAAGACTAGGGCTAATAATTCTTTGGAAATAATATAAAAAACAATTCGCTCTGTGAAATGAAACAGCACATGCACATCCAAGCAACTTCCTGGGCTTTTAGCTGTTTCTTATAGTTTTGTTGTGGGGAAGAAGAAGCCATTGACTGTAAATCCACCATCAACACAAATAGTTTGAACGGTTATGTATGAGGCTGCTGGCAGGCAAAGGAATGCTACCAAAGAAGACACCTCCTTGGGCTCCCCGATACGTCGCATCGGAGTTCGGCATTTCACTTCCTCTAAGAATTTCTCATTACTTAAGAGTATACAAGCACACAAGGGAAATTGATATGCAAACAAAATTAACCTAGCTTCTTGTCTCAACAAGGATGAGATGTTAGCTCTAATATATATATAGAGTAAGCTTACGTATCTTACCATTTCGGTAAGGGGCGTTCTAACAAACCAAGGTGCCACAGAATTAATCCTTATGTTGTCTTTCGCCCATTCACATGCCAAATTTTTTGCAAGTTGATTCATGGCTCCTGCAAATAATTGAATTATATAAGTACTGTGTCAATAAATTCACTCATGCTTGCATTATAGTATATTGAATGTTATTAAATAGTAAACTACATACCTTTTGTAACTGCATATATAGATCCAACGTTTACTGATACTACTCCACAAACCGAAGACATTAAGATAATACTCGCTGACCCTGCAGCTTTCAAAAGAGGATGTGCAAGTTGGGACAAGTTATAAGCAGACTCCAAATTCGTAGTCATGATAGTGAGAAATCCTCAGCCTTGTACTCTTCAGTCGGCTTGGACATATTAGTCCCAACATTGTTTATCTGGAGTCACATAGTTAAGCATAATATAATCAAGTAATATAGAATTACGTCAGAGACAAAATGTATTTTTAAAACAGAGAGGGACATACAAGGATGTTAAGTTTGCCACTAAATAGAGAAGAGACTTGTTTTATTAGCTTTTCTCGCTCTGATCGAAATGATAAATCACAGACTGAACCAGTGACTTTGAGACCTTTGACTTCCCATTTGCGTATGCATTCGTTAAGCTCTGACTCATTCCTACAGCATGTATGCACTGACGCTCCTAACTCTGCTAATTCCTCCACGACAGCATGCCTGACAAGCGATGACAATTTATATATAGATAAAACTTGGTGGTCACATCTCATCACCCCATAACTTCAAACAGAATAATGCAAACTTTAATGGATCAATGATCAAATCTGTAAAGGCTTCTTGTACTTATAGGGCCCGTTTGGATCGAGTTTAAATTTTTTAACAAGTTTAATTTAATAGATTACCGTGTTTGACATTTTTATAAAAAAATTTTACAGAAAAAAAGGATGACAAATACTGGTCAAAGGAGGGGGTGGGTAAATTGCCAGGAATATTTATACCTCATGGGGGGCTGTTATTAAAACGTTATCGGGTAATCATAATTTATGTCCAATCTTGCCCCTAAACAGTATATTATGCAGACGAAAATATCCTTGGCTTGCTTAATAATTACAAAACACCCAATTTGTAAAATCACAAAAACACCCCCACCACCACAGTGTCAGATTCCGACCATCACTGCCAGAATCTGCCATTACAACTCAGAGTGGTCAAATCTGGCCGTTTATTCACCGATCTGGCCATCAGATACGGCCAAAGAGTTGGCTTGTTGTTATATCAACGATGGCCAAGAGTTGGCCGTCGTTAACCGTCAACAATGCCATTTCTTTGGCCGCCGCGCCGATGCCCGATCGGCCTATTCGCCGGATCCACCACATTTGATCGAAAAAGGCTAGATCGGTGAATAAACTATCATTTTCAGTCATTTTTAGGTGTGACAGACATTTCGACCACCATCGCGGTGGTTGCCGAAATCTGGCAACTATGGGTGGGGTTGTTTTTGTTAATTTTTAAACTTTTCTTTTTTAGGGGTGTTTAATTAAGTTAATAAACTTAAGGGGTCTAAAAGTAATTAAAAAAATAGAATAGTATTTCCCAAAATAATTAAACAAATAAGTATTCTGGGAATAGGATAAAGAATAAGGTTTCAAATAATAAAACAAACAAGCCCTTAATTATTTATATCTAATAATCATCTAAAGGGTATTTTAGTAAAAGGTATTTCAGGACACCTGTTATTACTATCAACCAAACACATTAATTATTAATACATTCCAATTGAACCGAGCATAATAATAATTTAAACCCGATAATCTACAAGGTAATATTTCTTTCCAATAATCTAATTACTAAGATAAAAAAACATTATATGATCCGAACGCCTTCATAAAAGAATGTAGAGCATTGAGCGAGAGCATGATTGCATTGCATCTAATTTAAGAGCTATATATGATTTCAACCTAACGACAAAGGACTAAAGTAAAGCATGCAAGAGATCTGACTAATAAGAACCAGCCATGATAGGAACTTACCCGATTCCTTTGGTTCCACCGGTGACAACAGCTGTCATGCCTTCAAGACTTGTGCCCGCCAGTGTTATCTGCAGCTTCAGCCATTCTCCATTTCTTCCCAAGTACTGCTACCGCCTGCACTAGTTTTGACTAGTTAGAAATGGATGTAGACCTTAACCTTTAAATAGTGGTCGATGTTATGCATTTGGTTATAAATACATCTCAGAAATCAATAATGCTTTGCTGTTAAAATTAATAAAAACTTTAAAATTGACCGGTTTTATTTACTCACATAACTGAAGTTACATAGTCAACCTGGAAAATCGTAAACTAGTAATAAAGTTAGATCTCCAATGGCGTGTATCGTATATGTTTAGTTTAATCCCTAGAAAACATCAAAATGAGCTGGTTACAACTTTTATAAGCAGACTCCAAATTCGTAGCCATGATAAATGAGAAATATTCTGCCTTGTACTCTTCAGTCGGCTTGAATATATTAGTCCCAACATTATTTATCTACAGTCGTACAATTAATGAATTCCGTTTAACATAATTAAAGTGAAAAACGAAACGGATTTGGAAAATGGATGATGACAGACATACAAGGATGTTGAGTTTCCCATCAAATAGAGAGGAGATTTTTTTCATTAGCTTCTCTCGTTCTGATGGAGATGATACATCACAAACTGAACCGATGACTTTGAGACCTTTGATTTTCCATTTACAACTGCATTCATTAAGCTCTGCTTCATTCCTAGAACATGTATGCACAGACGCCTCTAACTCTGCCAATTCCTCCACAACAGCGAGCCTGATGAGTGATGACAACATATA